>JAQZBX010110381.1:0-10378 GCA_029593785.1 Cabassous unicinctus
AAAGCATACTACAAAGCTACAGTGGTGAAAACTGCATGGTATTGGTACAAGGATAGACATACTGACCAATGGAATCAAATTGAGAATTCTGATATAGACCTGCATATATACAGCCAACTGATATTCGACAAGGACATCAAGCTCACTCAGCTGGGACAGAATAGCCTCTTCAACAAATGGTGCTGGGAGAACTGGATATCCATATCCAAAAGAATGAAGAGGATCACCATCTCATGCCCTATACAAAAATTAACTCCAGATGGATCGAAAACCTAAATATAAGAGCCAAGACCATATAACTCCCAGAAGATAATGTAAGGAAGCATCCATAAGATCTTGTAGTTGGAAATGGTTTCATAAACTTTATACCCAAAGTGTGAGCAACAAAAGAAAAAAATAGATAAATGTGTCCTCTTCAAAATTAAAAACTTTTGTGCTTCAAAGGAGTTTGTCAAGAAAGTGAAAAGGCAGCCTACTCAATGGGAGAAAATATTTGGGAATCACTTATCCAAAAAGGGTCTAATATCCAGCATATGTAAAGAAATCCTACGTTTCGAAAATAAAAAGACAACCCATTTTAAAAATGGGCAAGAGATTTGAACAGACACTTCTCCAAAGAGGAAATACAAATGGCTAAAAAGCACATGAAAAGATGCTCATCATCACTAGCTATTAGGGAAATGTAAATCAAAACTACAATGAGATATCATCTTACCCCTATTAGACTGGCTGCTATTAAAAATACAGACAATGACAAGTGTTGGATAGGATGTGGAGTAATGGAAACATTCATCCATTGCTGGTGGGAATGTAGAATGGTGCAGCCACTGGGGAGGATGGTTTGGCAGTTCCTCAGGAAGCTAACAATATTATTGCCATATAATCCAGCAGTCCCACTACTAGATATATACCCAGAAGAATTGAAAGCAGGAACATGAACAGATATATGCACACCAATGTTCATAGTGGCATTATTCACTATTGCTAAAAGTTAGAAGCAACACAAATGTCCATCAGCAGATGAATGGGTAAGCAAAATGTGGTATATACATACACTGGAATGTTACTTAGCTGTAAGAAGGAATGAAATTTTGACACAATGCTCAACATGGATGAATCTGGAAGACCTTAAGTTGAGTGAAGTAAGCCAGGCACTGAAGGACAAATATTGCATGACCTCACTGATATGCATATTGAGCAGACTCACAGGAAGATAAAGTCTGGAAGATAGGTTACCAGGAGACAGAAAGGGAGTAGAGAGTGGTGAGCTGGTATTCAATCCAGAAAGAACCTATGATAAGGTGGAAGGGGGTGGTTTGGCAGTGGATGGGGGTAATTGTGATACAGGGATGTGAGTGGGGTCAATGATGCTGGAGTGTGAGGGTGAGCAGGGTTGAGATGATGAGTTGGATTCCATGGAACTAGGGGGAGGGCTGGAGGAATGAGCAGATGAACTCTGGGGAGGTGGACGTCCGTGGTTGAAAATGTAATTGTGGGGATGTTCTTTTGGAAAATATGGCAGGGGAGAGTCACTGGTGCAGGGAGTCGGTGGTGGTGGGATGTGTGGGAAAAGGTGCACCTGGGGCATGCTTCTGTGGAATATGAGTTCTGGGTTCATCTTGTCACAGGGTCTTATCTCAATGGGTGGAGACCCACATAGTAAACAATAAAATATTAAACTCCCATCCTAGGGAGTCCTGCTATATTCTCAAATAGAGGGATAAGAATCTCTCAAGTACATATGCAGTGCCTAGTAAAAGAAAACAGATCAAAATGTCAAGTCCTCTATATTAAGAACTGTAATTATGAACCTTATTCTTGTAAAACTGAAACCTAGCCTAATAATAGCTATTGCCTAAGAGTAACCTCCTGAAAACCATTTTATTACCCAAATGCAGCCTCTCTCTAAGCCAAACTCAGCAAATAAACACACTACCTGGCATGAGACATGACTCCTGGGGATGAGCCTCCCTGGCACTGAGGGATTGATACCAAGCAACAACCAGCAATGCATTTGGAAAAAAGACTGTCCAAAAGGGGGAAACATCAAATACAAAAGAGATTTTATGGCTAAGAGATTTCAAAATGAACCAGGAGGTCATTCCAGAGGTTGCACTTATATTTGCCTCGGGCAGATCTCACTAACTGCCACTGTGAACAAAGCCTCAAATAGGGGGGCTTCTGAGGGCTCTAGAGCCATCTAGATATGATACACAAGGCACACAATCCCTTGAAATCAGAACTCTGTTGGTGGGACTTACCTTGAAATATATGACAACCTATTTCCCCAATATAACAGACTCATTTATAATTTCTCTTCTCATGATTCTTCTACCTCTTATTTGAACCTATAATTAGCACTATACCCATTAAATATATGACTCAGAGACTTAAATCTTCAATCTGTTCATATGTCAATTGAGCCCTGAATCTCAGCAGAGTTGAGGCCAACACCTACTCTCCAGATCATCAGACTTGCTCAGGACGACTAACAAAATGATGATGATGGACAAGCCCATCTCAAAAAACAGGGTATCTACAACTGCAAGCAAAATAGTTTCTTCCATCTTCCCCATAAGATCTAAACCCCTTCTCAGTATGAGGCAGATCAGGCATCACCATCTCAAAATCTTCAAGGTGACAAATGATCAAACGGAAGGGGGGAATGTAACCATGGGCAAAGTAAACTTACTAATATTGTAATAAGAATGTATAACATTGTTATAAAGATAGTGGTCACCAGAGGTTCTGAATAATAGGTGTAACATACGGCATTTTTAGGGTATTGGAATTAACTGTAAACCACAATATAAACTCTAGACCTTGGTTTATGCTTCAAGGCTTGGTAGAAATGCTTCAATATTTATTCATCAGTTTTAACAAATGTACCATACAATTGTAAGATGTTATTAATAGAGGAAGATGTGGGAAGGGGAGGTGGTAAGGTATATGGGAATCCCTTATACTTTTGATGTAACTTTTCTGTAATCTAAAACCTCTTTAAAAATAAAGTTTTATATTAAACAAAAACAAAAACAAAACAAAGAAACAAAGAAATGCAAGTTTAAGATTTTGAAAAGAATCCTAGAGGAGGTTTCTTATTGGCTAAGCCTGGGTCACATGTCCAACCATGGAGCAATCACCTGAAACAGGGCAATGCTGAACTAGGATGGTAGCTCCACAAGATTTACAAGATTGCAGCAAAGTAGGAGCTAGTCAAACAAACAAAAGAAGATCTCCACTGACTTTATAGTATGTGGTTCCAGAAACCAGACATTCAGTGCCTAGTCAGATGAAAACCCACATCATTCCAGTCAAAATTTTTTCTGTCTCTTTGTGAGGAGTTTCCATGGAGAGGCTAATTTCGTGGGAGAAAGTGGGAAAAAAACAACTCATGCTGTTTCTCATTGGAGCATATCCTTATTGCTACTTTAGTCCAATTCTGTCCACAGCTTACACGTTATTGCTCACTCTTGTGGCTTTTGGGCTTTTCCTTTTTTTCTTTTGTATGCTGTTCATATTCCTTTCCTTAAAAGCCACTTTATTGAGAGAGAGATTAGCCAAGTGGGCTGGTATGATTTTGTGCTGATTTAACTCATAATCATATACCTGGAAAAGAAAATGTCAGACACACTTTAATAGCTCAAGATATGAAACACGGAGTATGAAGCCCGTTTAGCAAACTGCAGGCTTTCTAGTCACCCACAGGCAAATGGAACTTTGGTTCTACTGCAATAGGGCAAGAAAAGAACATAGTGAAGAATAGTATTAGCAGGAATCATGGCAACATTCAATTTTCTCTGGGGACAATGTTGTGGTGGGGAAGGGGAGGAGATGGCATCATGTCTTCAAAATAGCATCTGTATATTTAGTGCTAAAAGTTAAATAATGGGAGAAAACAAATGAAGTGTAATCTCGATGGCTAGTGTGAACTGTCTGTAATAGTTCTGTTAATTTGAAGATATCAAACATTGTTCTTCCCCATTTGGAAGAGGGAGAGAAGCAATAATGCTTTTACAGTTTATAAAGCACTTTCCCATATTCCCATTTTAATCCTCCCAACTCATCTGGGAGCAGTAATATTATTCCTATTTCACAGAAGGGGAAATTTGGGTTTACAGGGATTAAGTGGCTGTTTATAAATGGCATTTGTTCCACTCCACACTGCTGTTGTACATGTATACTAACTCCAAAAAGAGTACTGGGCCTATTGAAATTAGGTAAAACTTAAGTACCCTTCCTAAGCTCTTTCTCTCACATGGTGAAACTGTGCCTTTCCTTTCCCGACTGCTCATCCTCTGCCCTCAAGAAGTCTGCTTCCTTCCTTTCAAACTTGCTCTCAAGAAAGGATCTCTAAGGTAGAGTGGTACTTAAACTTTTGGTGATCATGGACATCTTTGATAATTTGATAGAAGCTACAAGTCCTCTCTCCAAAAATACATTTACATCAAAGCACACCATCTTACACATATATTATGCAGCCACTACATTCAGGTGCACAGACATGCAAAAAGGTAGCTTCTCATTTCTCTGTGATATGATCTTCCTCATGACCTCCTACTTCAACGGGTAGCAGGGGGGAAAAATTAATCTGGTACCTTCTTTTCCTATCATGTAAGCATTCTCTGGTCTTTTTCAAGTAAATGTTCAGGACTTACTGACTTCTCTCTCCTCCTGCTGCTCCATTCCATGGTGGCAGCTCATGTATAGGAGAGTGAGGCTTACATGGTCTTTCAGTGGTTGATTGGGGGACAGGGAGGAGACAGACCTTTGATTTACAAGGTATATGAGATGATTACATTTGGAATGCGATGGCTATGGAGAGGCAACTCCCTGTACTGATGCCCCACCAAGTTATAGCAGGTCCCTTATGGCCATTTTGGGTGTCATGCTGCTCATCACAGCTAGAATCTAGGATCCTGACCCTTCCTCGCTTGTTTCAGTGTGTTGATGTGCAATGCCCTCTGTATCCCAACCCAGGGATGTCCACGGTCTTCTTAATAGTCTTGAGTTCCTTCACCAGGGCATGCAGGAATTCCTAGGTGCCCTGAAGGACACACATAGGTCATGGGAGAGCATGAGTTCTGTCTAACACTCTCAAACTAGCCACACTCTCTGACACCACTGCACTGTCACCTTTGTGCCATGTAGGTGTTTTTTTTGTTTGTTTGTTTGTTTTAAATTTTAAACTTTTTATTTTGAAATACTTTCAAAACTTACAGGACAGTTACAAAATAACACAAACCCCATGCAGAGAGCTCCAACATACTCACTCCATCCTCACAGATAGCCAGATCCACCAATTTTAACATTTTGCTACATTTGCTTTATTATTCTATATCTATCTATCTATCTACCTACCTACCTACCTACCCACCTATCCATCTGTGTATCTGTCTACCTATTTGTCAATCCATTTTATAAACACTTGAGTGTAGGTTTTATATATCATGCTCTTTGAACACTTAATAGTGCCATGTATGTTTCTTAAGAACAAAGATATTCACTTATGTATCTACCTTAAGTATAGTTATCAAGTTCAAGGAATTTAGCATTGATAAAAAGCTTACAGTCTATATTTCAATTTTTTCATATGTCCCAATAATGTCCTTTTGAACTTTCCCTCCTTCCTTATTAGGTTCCATCCAGGATCATGCATTGCCTTTAATTGTTGTTTCTTTAGTTACTCTTTCTTTTTTTTTTGTAATTGTAGGAACGTATGTACAACGCAAATCTTCCCATCTCAACCACTCCCAAGGATACCATTCGGTGGGATTAATCACATTCATTACATTACAGTACTCTTACAACCTTCTGTCATTAAAACTTTCTCATCTCCCCAATCAGAAACCCTACACCCATTTTCCATTAACTTCCCATTCCCCCTGCCCCCTACCTTGGCAACCTGTACTCTTATTTCTGTCTAGATGAGCTTGCATATTCTCTGATGTTTTCTTTGTATTTATCATGGTGCTTAAATTTAACATCCTAAATCTATAACAATCTCGTTTGCTTTGATACCCACTTAACGTCAATATTATACAGAAACTATGTTCTATATCCCTTCATTCCCCCACTTTTAGGTAGTTCTTATCACAAATTACATGTTTATACATTTTGAGCCCCAAACCATTGATTTATTACATTTTATGCCTTTGCCTTTTAGATTCTATGGGAAGTGAAAAGTGGAGTTACAAATCAAAATGACAATAGTACTGGCATTTATATTTACCAATGTCTTTATCTTTACTGGAGATCTTTATTTTTTCATGTGGCTTCAGTCAATTGTCTATTGTCATTTCCTTTTAATCTGCAGAATGCCCTTTAGTCTTTCTTGTAGGGCCAGTTTAGTGGTGATGAACTCCTTCAGCTTTTGTTCATCTTGGAATGTCTTAATCCTGCCCTCTGTTTGAAAGTTTTTCCAGATAGAAATTTGTGGTTGGAAATTTTTTGCTTTCAGCACTTTAAATATGTCTTTCCAATGCTTCTTGCATCCATGGTTTCTGATGAGAAATTGGTACTTAATCTTATTGAGGCTCCCTTGTATGTTGTGACTTTCAAAATTCTCTTTATCTTTGGTTTTCAGTAGTTTGATTATGATATGCTGTTGCATGGGTCTATTTGGTTTTATCCTGGTTGGAGTTTGTTGAGCATCTTCATATCTTTTGTTAAATTCAGGACGTTTTCAGCCATTATTTCTTTTAATATTCTATCTGCTTCTTTCTCTCTTTATTCTCCTTCTGGGACTCCCACAATGCATATATAAGTATGTTTGAAGGAGTCCCACAGGTTCCTCAGGCTCTGTTCACTTTCCTTCATTCTTTCTCCTTTCTGTTCCTCAGACTGAATGATCCATTGTCTTATCTTCAAGTTCACCAATTCTTTCTTCTGCCAGTCTCAATCTGCTCTTGAACCACTCTAGGGAATTTTTAAATTCCTGTTACTTTAGTCTTCAGCTCTGTTTGGTTCCTTTTCATAATTTCCTTTTCTCTATTGATATTATCTTTGTGTTCATCTACCATTTTCCTGATTTCCTTTACTTCTTTGTCCATGTTTGCCTGTAGCTCTTTGAGCATATTTAGAACCATTTTTTAAAAAGTCTTTGTCTAGAGTGACCCAGGTCCAGTCTTCCTCATTGGTGGTTTCAAAGGCTTTAATTTTCTCCTTTGCATGGGTCTTCACTTCCTGTTTTTTTATATGTTTTGCAATCATTTGTTGATTCTGGACATTTTGATATTTTAAGTTGTTATTGCTGGAACTTAGACTCTGAGGCATTTGTTCCTTAAGCTTGTATCCAGCTAGTGTTATGGCAGATTTCTTTGAATGCCAGGAGGGAGAAGAGGAAGAAGAGGAGGAAGAAAAAGAAAGGGGGGGAGGGAGGAGTGGGAGTGGGGGAGGAGGAAAAAGAGAAAATACTCTTCTCAGTCTTTGCAGATTGACCTTTGTAAGTGTTCTCCTTAAGGGCTTATCCATGCAATAAGTTTAGAGAATAGATTCAGATCAAAGCGTAGAAGCCACCCTGATCCTTTCTGTACATGCTCTTGTCTGGGGCATATGCATGTGGCCCTAGGAATTCTATTTACATGGATATGAATGACCCCTCTTCCTTAGGAAACAGTTTCTTCATGGTCCTGGGCATTGCACTGTATGTCTTATAGCCAGTAATTCTTTGTCCCAGGCATCATGACTTGACTGCTCTTCCACAGCATTCTGTAGGAGAGCTCTCTGAACTGCCTTATCCACACAGGACAAGTTTTAGAACAACAAATCCCTCAACCTACTACCAGGTAGATTGGGCCAGACATACATATTCCCAGTATATATATGAGGGTTACTCTGCTTACTCCAGAACTGGACCATGGATATGCCCTGGGAGCATGGCTGACTCTGCGACAAGCTGGTGAGAGGTGGGCGGTCAGGCCGGACAGGGCAACATGTGATCACTTTTAAGTAGCCTTTTTCTTGATTTAGCACTTGTACTGTTGCTGTTGTAATTTAACTGTTTTTTGAAGTTTTGAGAAAGATGTTTCTGCAGTTTTTGCTGGTTGTTCAATGCTTCTGTTGGGAGATGGTAGCCTAAAGCATTTCATTCCATCATCTTGATTGGTGCAGGGTCCATGTTGATGTTTTTACTAGAGGCTTATAGTCTTTTCCTATTTTATGTTGGAATATGTTCCAGAACCCATACCCTCCTAACCCCACCTTGCCATGTCCATGTGTTCCCAATATCTATCTGGATATTTTTACCATGCTGCTCATTTCTTGGCCTACCTCTTTCTCTTCTTTCCTTCCCGTACTCTACCAAGACTGGAAGGGGTAGGCTGTCAACCTCCTCTTTCCATATGATCAAGATGTGTCCCTTCTTCTTCTTGAGGTGACATGATAGGGGCTAGATGAATCAGGGCCCTTTGTGTTTCTAGGTGTCCTTTTCACCAGGAGGAAAGATTCTTATTCGATAATGTTCCAAAGAAAAAAGGCTGAAAAAATAGAAAAGTGAGGCAAAGTAAACTTTTAAAAGTACAGATTCATCTAACGAGAGCCCAGGAAAGTGGCTGGTGAGTTTGGAAAGCTGAGGATCAATGGTTCTAAATTTTAGTGCAAAGAAGCACCTACAGAGCTTCTAGTATGCAGATTCCCATTCTCTGGTCTAGAGTACCTGATTGTGTCAGTTTAGGGAAGGCCCAGGAAACTGAATTTTTATTATGCACCCCAGATGATTTTGAAGTACATGGTCCACTGAGCACACGTATGAAACATTTGCCCAGACACTAGCTGGCTCAGGTGGCTGCGTAAAAAACACTGAAGCAGTAACTCCTTTGTAAAAAACGTGTGGCCAAGTTATTTAACCTTTCTGAGCCTCAGTTTCCTTATCTGAAAAATGGAGATGATGATATTAAAAATAGTTAGGTGCTATGCCAAGTTTCATATTTCCTCAGTTAATCCTCTATACAACCCTAGGAGGTTGGTGCTATTGCTATCCTTATGCTACAGGACTAAAACCCAGATCATTTCTATTAGCTCCTTTGCATAATTGCCAGAAAGATTAGAAATAATGCATAAAAAGTGTCCAATACATATTCCTAATGTTGCAAAATGGCAGCAGCTTTTATGACTACTACAGAAACTAATAATACTGATAATACTGCCACTGCTATGACCAAAATGCAGAGGCTGAACCAGATAACCTCCAAGATCCCTTCCAGCTCCACCACATCAGGATTTCAGCATATCAAGTGTTCTATATTTAGGGTGCAGGGGTCCTAGAAAGGATGTGGCAGTAACTGAACTCAATTATTCATGTGACCCAATTCTTCCAGTTCTTAAACAGAGATTTATTGATTTTTTGTAAAAGAGTGGGCCTTCAGGCAAGCTCTAGACACACATAAAGAAAAATGAGGAGAGCTACTATGCTTTAATGTTAGGGTTATGGGTTATTTTATTTTTTTATTTAAAAAGTTTCCTTTTATATATATTGATATGGTTTTTATAATAAAAATTTCAGAAGAAGAGCAGGATATCCAATTTGTTTCATACTGCCAGTTTAAAGTATATTTCTTCAATGCATTTTATTAAAATCAGCAACAGAAAGTTTTGTATTAAAAAGAAAAAAAAAAACTATAAAAGAAAGATATCAAAGCTGAAAGACCTTGGAGCTGATGGACCTAGGCTTAGTTTGTATGTTCATTAGCATTGGCTTATCCCAAAATATTAAAAGTAAAATATGATCCAATCTGCGTCTCTTGCACCGTGTAGTGTTGTTTAAACAGAAAGTTCTTAGAACAATTTGTACCATCATTGAAACACTTCATTTTGTTCTTGAGCATTAAATTTAATCTTCTGTTCTTGCCCTGTATCATTAAACAGTGCTTTCAACTTCATTGCAGAGTCAACTACTGAGTCCTAATGCTGTACTTTATACATTGTACATAAAGCATAAACACTCACAGTTCTGAACATAAGTTTTTCTTGCTTCAGAAAAAAGGGGTGTTGATGAAAGAGGAAATCTCTTAAATGGTGGAAATCTTACCTGCAAGTATAGGAAAATAAACTGTGAGTGTTTTATTTAATATACTCTTCAGAGAAATCATAGAAAGTTGCGATATTTATTTTCATTTGGTCCTTTAATTATCTTTCAGTTTTAACCCAGTGAACTTGTAAATTTCTATTTTGGGTTCAGAGAAAGAACATGGTCACTACAGCAATGAGGGGAAATAGTCCATGTCACAAAGTCCTGGATTACACTGGTGCTCACTAGAAAGCATGAGATTAAAGATGAGGCCACATTGTATATTTAGGTTATCTAGGCACCTTTAAAAAAATATATATATATATATATAAAACAAATAACATTTATGTAAACAAATGCACATATATGCCT
>JAQZBX010110382.1:0-10380 GCA_029593785.1 Cabassous unicinctus
GTGCAACCAAAGCAGGAAAATACAAATTAAATCATAACTACATTTATTATATTCAAAAAACTTAAAGCCAAATATGGATACATAATCTTAAAAACACTCAGAAGCAAAAAATGATATCATATTATATTAATTATATTATATTATATTATATTATATTATATTATATTATATTATATTATATACAAAGCAGCAAGGTTAAAAATGGTGGCTGGCTTCCTATCAGGAACAGGGGAGGTTATAATGCAATGGAAAGAAAGCCTTAAAGTACCCAAAGGAAAGAAAGAAAAAGAATGGAAAAAATGTTGATACAAAATCTTGTATTGAGTGAATAAAACTTTCAAAACTGTAGGCAAAGTAATGACATTTTAGGATAAACAAAGGAAGAGATAAATGATTAAGAAATTATGTCATACAAAGGAAAAATATGCTAGATGGAAATGCAGAACTCCAGGAAGAGATTTATAGTACTAGAATGTGTATTTAGGCATAATAATACTTTTAATTTCCTTCTTAAATTACTTAAAATATAATTCACTCTTGAATGCATAGTAATAACAAATAAATTCCATGTTTTATAACATATAAAGTATAAAATATATAAAAAAGTTTCACATAAAGGAAAGTGGAATTCTCCTTTTGAGGTTATTATATCCCAAATAAAACAGGCTTATTTTAACTCAAGGTAATTTTCAATGACTTTATTATATCTTAAACACATTTAATTGCGTGTACAATGTATTTAATTATAATTAAAGCATTAATGATTAATTGAAATAATATTTTATTACAATACATAAGATTACCACTAAAAGAATAATAAAAATAGATGTCTTAAACACCAATGAAAACTAAACAACACAAATTAAATACTTACTTAGTACAAAAGAAGACAAGAAAGGAAGACAAAATGATTTAGAAAAATATAGGGGATGAATAAATAGCAAACTGAACTAAGGTAAACTTAAATTGAAAAATATTAGCCATTACATTAAGTGTAAATTGACAATATTTTGTGTTTGAAAGACAGAATTTGCCAAACTTGATATAATGGAATATGCTTTGACCATGAAAAGATGGACTCGTGATACATGGAGAAACATAAATGGATCTAAAAAGCAAAAAGGAAAGTCATAAATGAGCAAATAATTTGATTCTATTTATATGAAATGCTAGAATAGACAAAACTAAAATAGAGTGACAACAATTAGAACAGTGGTTACCTCTGTGAGCATTTGACTGAAAAAGGGAATAATGAAATTTCCTGGGTTGATAATAACAACCCATTGTTTTTAACATTGCTACCCCTTGTTAAACCCTACACTTTAAAGGTTTCCACTTCATTACATGCAAATTGTATCTCAATAAAAGTTGTATTACAAAAAACTTATTAAATCTCAAAATCACAAGAAAAAATACTGGTCAAATCTAATGATTATTGTTACAAGAAAAAAAAAAGGCAGCACACCAACTCTCATGAAGAATTTCATTTCAATGAATGGAATATCTATAAATATTTTATTAAAATTAGTACTAACAGTGACTTTGAATAGATAAATTAGACTCACAAAATTGATGTTTGTGCTTCCCCAAATCAAAGACACCATCCCGATTACTTCCAGACAAATAAACATTCTCAGCTTCTCACAAGTAAAGTTCCTAATTTGAAAGGGAATAGTTTACACTTCAATTTTTGCAGGACTCCATTAATATGAACTGTGTGATTTGGCAGAACACTTTTTAGGGATGGATTTTAGAGTGTTAGACTTAGGTGATGGGTAGAATTTAATTCTGGAGAAGGGAGAGTGTATTGAATAGGGACTTGGGATTCAATTAAGGATATATAAAACCATCTCTCTGGAGCTTGGACAGGATACTGGGTTACAGCAAATGACATAAAGATGTGTGATCTTCCTGGGAGAAAGAAAGTTTGAGAAAGGGATCATTTACAAGAACTATATACCAGGAGAAAGGGATTACTCAGACATTTTTACAGTTGTTGAATATAACCTCTGACTTATTACTGATACAAGGAGGAATAAAATACTTTCACAATCCTCCAGTTAGATTGGAGGCTTATGGGAACCACATTATGAATTGAGTTTTGGCTCAAGACTGCTTCAGAATAGGCTCTATGCATTTGTGAATCTGTCCTCTAATTATTTCTCCATTATTCAAATGCTTAATTGGAACAGATTACTTAGTATGTTAGTATATCTGAAAGAACCCTCCTATTTATTCTTCTAAAATAATAACCTTTACATCATAGATAAGATAGAAAATCAGAAGAGAAATCACATTTTATATGGAATTTCAGAGACAATAGCAAAACTAGAATTGAAAATTCAAGTCCCTATTATATCACCATTTAATTAATTGATCTGGCCCATGCAACAAATAGGTGAATTAGATCATATGATTATGGACTACTGTAATATCACAGAGATAGTAGCCCAATAGAAACTGCAGTGCCAGAAATATTAACTTGATTAGACTATCGAAACTTCTAGCACCTGGTATAGACCTCTGATCTTGTGAATGAGTTATTCTCCAACCCATGAAAGGGCTAATCAAAAGAAATTCACCTTAACATTGCAAAAGTCAATAGTATTTTTCCCCAAGACTATGTTTTCTCCTGTCATTATTTTTCATAATAGAATACCAGGGGATTTAATCTAATGAATATTATGCAGAATATTAGAATTGTTCACTATATTTATACCATCATGCAAAATAGACTGCTGAGTAAGGCCCATTGAAAGAGAACTGAAATACTTGAGTCAACTGTCACATTTATGAATGAAGCCATCTGGAATCATCTACCCCATTTGAACTGTCAATGTGTTTCCAGATGAGACCTGCATAAGAACTACCCAGCTGAAACCAGCCCAAATTGCAGAATCATAATTTTTTTTTCATTTTAAAGCTAACTTTTGGTGTTATTTTAAATGACTTATTTTTGGATTAAACTTTCTGGCTTTAAGCCCCTAATTTTTTATTTCTTTTGTTTGCTAGTACACAGTAATAGGTAATTTATAAATGACTAATTTATACTGTAGCAGTCAGGCAGTTTGATATAGTTAAGAATTCCAAAAATAGATATTGGATTATGCTTGTAAACTGGTCTGTTCATCTGGGCATGATTAAGTTATGATTAGGGCTTTGATTGGGCCACATCAGTAGAGCATTGAGCCCCACCCCTTGGTGGGTGGGGAATCAAAGATAAAAGACATGGCAAAGGACAAAGTTGGAGTTTTTGAGTTGCAGTTCTGATGCGGAGTCTTGAGCTGGAGCCCCGGGAAGTAAGGATACAGAGGAGCTTGGTCGTGAGGAAGGAGAGAAGGCCCTAGAAAAAGAGATGAGCTGTTCACCTGACAGTTCACAGCTGGCCTTGTGGAGAGAGGCAAACCCTAGAGAGCCTCATAGTCTACAGCTGACTTTGAGAAGCCATGGAGAGAAACGGAGCCCCAGGAAGAGAGGAACCCAAGAAGCCTGAACCCTGGCAAACATCAGCAAGTGTATTGCTCCAATGCATAGCTGTAGACTTTGGTGACAGAAGTAACTCATGCTTTATGGCCTGGTAAATGTAAGCTTCTATCCGAAATAAATACCCTTTATAAAAGCCAACTGATTTTGTGGTATTTTGCATCAGCACCCCTTTGGCTAATACGTACACCAATGCCAGAAATTTGAAGATAAAGATCATGAAGAATTTTCAAGGGCTGCCACATGAGTAGAGTTCTTAGAAATCCTGTTGTCTCAGGCATGGAGACATTCCATCGAAAATATTTTTTTAAAAAAAGAATATTTATTGCCTGACACCTCTTACCACAGGAAAATAGATACAGTTCTTGATGGGTTTTTGTATTTTGGAAGCAACAGATAGGAGTACATAGGAGTGCTAGTCTCAGTCAGTGACTGAGAAAACTGCTGGTTTTCAGTGGGATCCACTGATAGTGGTAAAACAAGAAAGGCCTCAGACCCTTTTTTGGTGAAGATGAAGGTTGCCTGAGCAGTTAAACAACTGAGAGCTGATACCTGAGGGGAAGACCTAACCTGGGTGGTTAAATGAGTAAGTTGATGACTATCAATTATGGCCTAAGACCAGCTGCAGCAGTAAGGCCTGTAGCTTGATTTTCTAACCACTTTGTCTTTTTTTAATATTAAACCTTATTTTTAGAGATGTTTTAGATTTACATTTACAGAAAAATTACACCAGAAGTATAGGGAATTCCTATATAAAGCCTCCCCCCGTCCCACACACAAATGCATTAATTTGATTAAAAAGATATATTTAATAATATAATCACATAAGTCACATATTTTTGATGAAATTTTTGGAATTAATTTTAAAACCCTTAATGTGAGAATTCATTGGGTTTTAAATTTCAGAAAAATACTTAAATTTTTATTTTATTTTTTTTAAAGATGTGAAAAGACAAAAGAAGATTAAAGTCCATTGTTAAGTCTTTAATACATTTCTGTATATGGACTGAGACTTTGAGAAATACTTTCTTGAGGTCATCATTTTGCATAATTTGCTTTAAATAGAACTTCTATGAAAGTAGAGAAAAGTCCATTTACTGTCAAAGGTGCTGTGAAATGGTAAAAGACATCAGTAACTGACAGACACAGCCAGACCAACAAAGTCTGACTCCTACCAACACTTGATTTTTTAGATACTAACTATTCACAAAGCATTTCTGAAGGCATCATTCCTACTTTATTTTGGTCAGCTGCTCTCAAATTATCTCAGGAAGAGATAAACAAACAAAGCAAAACTGAAGCCCTGAAAAATAACGGTGAGATTATTTCTTCTAATTCTATATCTTCCAATTTTTATAGAAGTTCAAAGGAAAAAGGAACTTTGATTAAATTTCTTATATTTTGAGCATGTCTAATATGATAATTTAAATGAGTCTGCACTGTTCTCAGAAGTAAAGGGGGAGTAAAATTATTAAGAGGATGCTAATAAGATAATAAAGTGTATCCATTCAGGACTATGAGATAGAATAGTATGAATGTGAAGAAGAAAATGCCAATTAAAAGTTTTATCATTTCAAAGGAAAGTGACTTTACATTATGTTTGAATCTCTCAGAAAAGGGAGGAAAGAATCCTTTGAGGTGGATCCATTTTAATTACTTTTTAATTTTAGAAAAGCTTAAGATTACATAAATGTTACATTAAAAATATAGGGGATTCCCATATGTCCCTCTCCCTCCCCTTCCCACACTTTCCCACATCAACAACATCCTTCATTAATCTGATACATTTGTTACAATTGATGAACATATATTGAAGCATTGCTACTAAATATTGACTACAGCTTACTTTATAGTTTATACTCTTTCCCTCACAATCTTGTAGGTTATGACAAGATATACAATGGTTTGCATGTGTCAAGGCAATGTCATGCAGGACATTCCAATGTCTTGAAAATGCCCCCATGTTACACCTATTTTTTCCTTTCTCTCCCCTCAGAATCTCTGGTGGCCACTGCCTTTATAACAATGATAAGAGTTATTCCAGTTCTAGAAAAATAATAATAGGTCTATAGTAGAATAATAATTCTACTTTTGTTCATTATTCATTCTCCAATCTTGAGGATTTCAGGCTGATGATGCCCATTCTGTTTCTAATTGAAGGTGGCTTAGATCTGATGGTGCAGATGAATGGAAATATCTTGCCTGCAATTGCAGGCACTCTCTGTTCCTTGAGATGGGCATTATTCAAGGAGAAAGCAGCACTCCTTTTCTCTCTTCTAAGACAGGGTGGTATGGACAATGTTGTGACAATTCAAGCCAGTATATAAATGCCTGGTTTCTGCTGGCTGAAATACAGCAACAAAATTCACAGTCATCTATAACTGCTATGATTTGAGCTCCCTTAAAATAAAGGGCTTGCTCAGTGGGGAATAGTAATTTTTTTTTTTTAATTTCAGAAGGATAAGCCAAAGGGAATTCAGCTTATAAAAGCAGAGGGATGTGCTTGAACTCTAAATCTGAATTGTATTATTATGGTTATTATTATTTTGCATTGCAGAAGAGAAGACACACCTGTAGTTACTACACCACCCACTCAAATATCACTCAATGACATGCAGTCATGCAATTTCTCCACTAACTGGAATCAAGGCATGGTCTTGCTGCAAAGTGGTAGCTGAGAGTACAGAGTTCAGTTACAAATGTTAGACACATAAGTTGACAGGTGTTGAGGAGAGGAGGCCTCAAGTGGATAAAGTTCCTAATGAGTAAAAGATAATGTGTAACAATAGCCTAACATATAATTAGAGGAAACATATACATCTATGGCTTGATTTTAGGAAGCATGATGAAAGCTTCTTAAATCAAAACTATTTCACAAACAGTTTGTGGAGATAACTGAATTCTCTTAGACCAAACATTCCTGTGACCCTTCTGAATTCTCCAAGTCTCATTTAAATTATCATTCAGTGATGACATCTTCTTGAATATTTAATTCATCCAAACTGGGAGAACTAAATAAACCAGCATGAAATTTGAAGGGTTAGAAGAATGCATGAGGCAGAAGGAAGATGGTGTGAGTTTAGGAGGGCACTCACTGACTCGCTCTCTGAGGATGGCTGACTGGGGACAGGGTCCTGCCCAGGGGTCTGTGCTGGGGTCACATGGAGCAAGAACCTTAGGAACATCACTCTGGAGGGAGCTGGATGGCGCAGATTACTGAGGAAGGATTCATGAGTTCCTTCCCTGCCTGTGGTGGTAAACACAGACAGCTGAGCCCCACCCTCAGGGAAAAAGGCTGGTTTGAGCCACGTCTCCCGCTGGCAACCTGGTGAGAGGGAGCATTCTCCGAGAGTGGGAGGATTCTGTTGGAGGGTCGAGAAGGCTTTTCTTTCTAAGGATTTTGCTGCCTGGAACCCCTTGCAGCTTTGGGGAACAAAATAGCTGGCTTGAAGTAGGACCAGGCTGAGGGGAGTGGTGAATCTGCTGAGGAAAGTTGATTTACCTAGCTCCCCAGGGATATGTCCCAATCCCTGCTGGCAACCCGGGGTGAGGGAGCATTCTCTGAGTGGGGGAGGGTTCTGACAGAAGGTGGAGAGGGGTTTCTTTTCTGTGGATTTGACTGCCTGGACCACCTCATAGCTTTGGGGAGCAGATAAGCTGGCTTGAAGCAGTGCCAGGCTGAGGGGAGAGGTGAATCTACAGAGGTAGCCTGACTTACCTGACAGCCTGGTGTTACTCAGGCTTGGCTCCAGAGTGGGCAGAGTCAGGCAATTTTATCATTCTGCACTGACTACCATCAGAGCTTCAGGTCCCCTGGGGAGGCCAGGAAGTGGGAAGTGCTTGATTAGTGTCCACAAGTCTAGTTAGGGTCCCCTCAGTGAAGGGGGTGGTCTAGAACAGGACATATTTTGGGTCCCTTATTTCAAAAAAAAATAAAAATAAAAAGAAGACAGTCACTTTAAAAAATAAGAAAATAATTTTTATTTTTAAATTTATTTTAATAGCTAAAATCTGCCTCAAAACCTGCAATTGATTGATGAAGACAAGCAGGTTGAGAGGCTCCACAAGGGCCCAAGAAGGAACACTGCTCTTCCTTAGCTTTGTTTGACTGCTTGCTTGTGTGGTTGATTGGTTTTTCTTTGCTTATTTGTTGTCTCTTGCTTTTCTTTTCTCTTTCTCCCGCCTTCTTTTTTCTTTCTTTCCTTCTTTTTTTTATTTTTGTTTTTTTATTTTAAGTTAGGTGCTGCTAGCTTGTCTCTTCTGTGTTGTGCTTCTTCTTCAGTTATTTCCTATTCTCTGTCTATATTGATTTTATCTCCCAATGCTATCTCTTTTACTTCCTTCATTTTTCTGCCTTCTGCTTTCTGTTGTGGTTCTTACATATCACATTTTTTCATTAGCCCACAACTTCAAGGGTGTCAATTTCCATTCTATCTATTCTGTTTTATTTGTTTTTTATTAATATTACCTTTTTCCTTTCAGCCCTTTCTTTACTCTTTATCTCCTCATCATTCTAGCCTTCTAAATCATTACATATATTTTCCTCTTTCTGGTTTCCCAGTCCATTGTAGGTACTCCACTTTTTTTCCTATTCCTCTACACTGCCTACATGAGTTAAATATTCATTTTACTAAGTCTAATATGGCCTCTGTTTTCAATATTACTATTACCCATCTTCCTTTCTCACATCTTTTGATTCCTCTGGCCCTAATCTTTTGCCTTCAAGGGAACATAGAAAGAAGCAAGGAAATAAATAAGAAGAAAAAGTACCAAACAGAAAACTTAACACACACACAGAACCACCAGCTAAATAAAACTCTAGAGCAGACAGAGAAGCTAATCAACTGAATAAACCCATCAAGATAAAATGATGACTAGAGGGCAACAAAAAATTACAAACCTCACTGAGAAACAAGAAGACAAGGGCCAGTCCAAAGAACAAACTAAAAGCCAGGAAGAGATGCAGAACATCAAACAACTAATCAAAGATTTCCAAAAAAATATCATCGACCAACTTAATGATGTCAAGGAAGATATTAAGGATATTAAGAAGACACTGGAAGAACATACTGAAGAAATTGTAAACATACATAAAAAGATAACAGATATGATGGTGATCAATGGCAAAATGCAAGAAATCAAAATTACGCTGAATTCACATAACAGCAGATTTGAACAGGCAGAAGAAAAAATTAGTGATGTGGAAGACAACACATCTGAAACCAAACAGATAGTGGAACAGATATATAAAAAGAAAAAATCCAGCAGGGACACAGGGATTTAATTGACAACACAAAACACACAAACATATGCATTATGGGCATGCCAGACAGACAAGAGATAGGAAAGGGAAAAGAAGGAGTGTTGAAGTGTGAATGGATGAAAATTTCCCAACCCTACTGAGAGAGATAGATGTACAATTCCAAGAAGCATAGCACACACCAAACAGTATAAGTCCAAACAAGCCAACTCCAAGACAGGCATTTGTCAAAATGTCCAATGTGCAAGACAAAGAGAAAATACTCAAGGCAGCAAGAGCAAAGAGAACCATCACATACATGGGAAGCACAATAAAGTTAAGTGCTGATTTCTTATCTGAAACAATGGAGGCAAAAGACAGTGATATGACATAGTCAAAGTACTAAAAGAAAGAAACTTCCAGCCATGAATTCTCTATCCAACAAAACGGGCATTCAAAAATGATGGAGAGTTCAAAATGTTCACAGATAAACAGAAATTAAGAGAGTATGTCAATAAGAAACATGCAGTTCAAGAAATACTAAAGGAAGTTCTACAAGTTGAAAGGAAAAAACAAGGGAGAGAGAGTTGGAGGAGAGTGTAAAAACAACTAAAAAGACAAAAAGAGGAATAAAAACAACATATGACATACATTAACACAAAGAAAATATGGCTGAAGTAAGAAATTCATTGAGAGTAATAACACTGAATGTTAATGGAGTAAACTCACCACTCAAGATACACAGATTGGCAGAATGGATAAGAAAATATGATCCATTTACATGTTGTCTACAGGAAACCCACCTTCAACCTAGGGATTCAAGGAGGCTGAAAGTGAATGGTTGGAAAATAATTTTACAAGCAAACAATAGCCAAAAAGGGCAGGGGTAGCTATTCTAATATCAGAGAAAATAGACTTTAAATGCAAAACTATTGTAAGAGACAAAGATGGCCACTATATATTAGTGAAAGGGGTAATCTCTCAAGAAGAGAGAACAATCATAAACATTTATGCACCTAATCATGGTGCCTCAAAATACATGAGGCAAACTCTGGAAAATCTAAGTGAAAAAATAAATGCCTCTACAATTATAGTGGGGGACTTTAATACACCATTATCATCATTAGACAGACCATCTAGGCAGAGAATCAATAAAGAAACAAAGACTCTGAACAATAAATTAGAGGACCTGGACCTAATAGACATATACAGAACACTACACCTAAATACAGTGGGATATACTTCTTCTGGAGTGCACATGGATCATACTCCAAGATAGACCACATGCTAGGCCACAGAACAACTCTCAATGAATTCAGAAAGATTGAGATTATACAAAGTAATTTCTCTGACCACAATGGAATGAAATTGGAAATCACTAAAGGCCAGAGAAACAGGTTAGGCACAAAGATATGGAAGTTAAACAACACACTCTAAGACAAACAGTGGGTCAAGGAGGAAATCTCAAAAAAAATCAGTAACTATCTTTAAACTAATGGAAATGACAGCACAACATATCCAAAATTTTGGGATGCAGTCAAAGCTGTCCTAAGAGGGAAGAAAATAGCCATAGATACATATATTAAAAAAGAAGAAAGAGCTAAAATTGAAGACCTAACAGCACACTTGGAGGAATTGGAAAAACAACAACAAATTAA
>JAQZBX010110383.1:0-10383 GCA_029593785.1 Cabassous unicinctus
GCAAAAAATAAAAATTAAAATTAAAAAAAAAAAAAAAAAAAGATTACCTCCTAGACCTCTGATCTGGGCAATGGATAGATGGTGGGCCATTCACAATAGATGTACAGGAGTGAAAATGAAATGTGACATATTGAGTTTGAGACTTTCAAGTGGAAACATCGGGAGAGTAGTTGGGCATGAATCCCAAGCAAAAGGAAGATATAAATTTGAGAATCATAAGCATAGAATGGCAATGAGATCCATGAGTATAGATTACATCAACTTAAATGTGAAGAGGGCTTCACACTGATGCTTGAGGAAAACCATACTTTAAAAGCTGGGTAGAGAAGAATGAGTCCTGGCAAAGAAGGCTGAGAAGAAACTTCCTGTAGGTAGGAGGAAAACCAGGAGAGTGTGGATTCTCAGAACCAAGGGACAAGAGTGTTTCCAGTAGAAAGTTGTCCTCATCAGCAAATACTGTTAAAAGGTCTAGAACTGGGAAGCGGGTGTGGCTCAGTGGATAGAGCCCCTGTTTACCATATGGGAGGCCCAGGTTCGCGTCCCGAGGCCTCCTTGTGAGGGCAGGCCGGCTCGCGCGGAGCCGTGGGCTGATGCGGCAAGACCTCACAGCAAGGGGGAGATAAGCAGACACAGAGAAGACACGCAGCGAATGGACACAGCAGCACAAGCAGCAAGGGGGGGATAAATAAATAAAAAATAAATAAATCTTTAAAAAAAAAAAAGGTGTAGAACTTGGGTTGCTTCCAATATTTGGCAATAGTGAATAATGCCGCTATGAACCCTGGTGTACATATATCTGTTTGTGTCCCTGCTTTCAATTCTTCTGGGTGGGATTGCTGAATCATATGGCAGTTCTATAGTTTCTTCCTGAGGAACTGCCAAACCATCCTCCACAATGGCTGCACCATTCTACATTCCCACCAGCCATGGATGAGTGTTCCTTTTCCTCCACATCCTCCCCAACACTTGTAGTTCTTTATTTTTTTTAATAGCCACCAGTCTAGTAGGTGTAAGATGATCTCTCATGGTAGTTTTGATTTGCATTTCCCTAATAGCTAGTGATGTTGAGCATCTTTTCATGTGCTTTTAGCTATTTGTATTTCTTCTTTGGAAAAGTGTCTGTTCAAATCTCTTGCTCATTTTTTAAATGGGTTGTTTGTCTTTTTATTTTTGAGATGTAGATGTGTGTCCATCAACAGATGAATGAATAAGCAAATTGTGGTATATATATATATACAATGGAATATTATTCAACAGTGAGAAGGAATGAAGTATTGACACACAGGACAACATGGATGAATCTTGAAGACCTTATGTTGAGTGAAGTAAGCCAGTCACTGAAGGACAAATATTACATGACCTCACTGATATGACCTAAGCAAATTGAGCAGACTCACAGAACTAGATTTTGGAAGACAGGTTATCAGGAGATAGAAAGGGAATAAAGGGTGGTGAGCCGATGCTCAATAAGGGCAAAATCTATAATAAGGTGGAAGTGGTGATTTGGCAGGGGATGGGGGTGATAGTGGTGCACTGAGTGTGATTGGGGTCAACAGTGCCGGAATGTGAAGGTAAGTAGGGTGGAGGGATTGGGTTGGACTACCCATGGAAATGTGGGGAGGGCTGGAGGAAGGAACAAGTGAACTCTGAGGTTTTGTAGGTCTGTGGTTTAATTTACAATGGTGGGAATGTTCTTTTGGCAAATATGGCAGGGGGTGGTTACTAGTACAGGGTGTCCCGGATGGGGGATATGTGGCATAGGGCGCACCTGGGGAATGTTTCTATGGAATGTGAAAGTGTTCATATTGTCATAAGGTGTTATATCAGTGGGTGGGGACCCACACAATAAACAAGAAAATATTAAACTCCCATCCTGTGGAATTCTGCTATGTTCTCAGTTAAAGGGTCAAGAATCTCTTGAGAACACAGGCAGTGCCTAATAAAAGAAAACAAACCAATATGTCAAGCCCTCAATACTATGAACCTTATTCTTCAAAAATTGAAACTTAGTGTTTATCATAGGTTCTGAAGGGAGGGAAGGAAAGAAAAGATGCAACATAAGGCGTTTTTTAAAATATACTTAAAATTTTTTTAAAGATATTTAGATTACAGAAATATTACATAAAAAATGTAGGGGATTCCCATATGCCCCACTACCTACCCCTCTCACACTTTCCCACATTAACAACATCCTTCATTGGTGTGGTACATTTGTTACAATTGATGAACACACATTGGAGCATTGCCACTAAGTATGGATTATAGTTTACATTATAGTTTAAATTCTCTCCTGCACAATTTTGTAAGTTATGACAAGATATATAATAGCCTGTATATGTCATTGCAATGTCATTCAGGACAATTCCAATGTCCCAAGAATGCCCTCATACTATACCTATTTTTCCCTCTCCCTCCCCTCAGAACCTCCAGAGGCCACTGCCTCCACATCAAAGAAAAAAGTTCTTCCATTGCTAGAATAACAATAAGTCTATAGTAGATTAGCAGTAAGTCTACTCTAGTCCATTGCTCATTCCCCAATCTTGAGGCTTCTGGGATGGTAATGCCCATTTTGCCTCTAATTGAGAGGGGGCTTAAATATCATGGTAAAAATGGATGGGACCACCTTCCTTGCAGTTGTAGACTTTCTCTGTTCCTTGGGATGGTCATTGTCCATCATCATCTCCTTGTTAGTTGTCCTAGGTGAGTCCAATGAACTGGAGAGTAGGTGTTGCAACACTGTTGAGATTCAGGGCCCAAATGGCACATGAAAGCCCAAAGATTTAAGTCTGTTGGACATAAACCTATCAACTCTAGTACTAACTGTAAGTTCAAATAGAAGGGGTATAAGAGCCATGTGTAGGGAAACCACGACTGAGTTCAACTCTGTCACACTGGGGAGCATAAATTCCAAAGTAGGGCCCACTGGCAGGGCACCAAACTCCTGAGCTCTTGGACCTGCCTATAGTGTCTGGATGTCTCCAGAGCCCATAGGGCATTTTTAAGCCATTGGAATTGTTTGTTCTGCATGATCTTGCAATGATGGATACAGGACATTATACATTTTTTCAAAACCTATGAAAGTGTACGGTACAAAATGTAAACCATAATGTAAACCATTGACCATGGTTAGTAGCAATGCATCAACATTTATTCATCAATTGTAACAAATGTACCATACTCATGTAATATATTATTAATAGGGAAATACGTGAGGGGGGAGGGGGTGGGGTATATGGGAATCCCTTATATTTTCTATGTGCCTTTTCTGTAACCTAAAGCTTCTTTGAAAATAAAGTGAAAAAAAATAAGACACGGGGAGCACATAAAGAAGAATTTGTCACTGTCCATAAAAGATAATAGATCTTATTGTGATGAAAGACACAATGCAAAAGAAAAATGTTTTGTATTTTATTTATTATTATTTATTTTTAGTTATTTATATTTGCTTTGTTTTAGGGAGGGGTTTGGATGACAGAAGGGTTGTAAGTCTGGTGGGAGAAGATCACTGGTGTGGGGTGTCAGTGGTGAGGTGATGTGTGGGAAGGGGTGCACCTGGGACATGCCTCTATGGAATATGAATGTGTTCAAGTGGTCATGGGTTGTTGTTTTGGTGGGTGAAGACCCACACAATAACCAAAAGAATATTGAATTCCCATCCTGGGGTGTCCTGCTACATTCTCTAATAGAGTGGCAAGAATCCCTAGAGTACATGGGCAGTCCCAGCAAAAAAGGACAGATGAATATGCCAGGCCCTTGATATTTATGCTTGTACTTATGAGCCTTGTTCTTGTGAAATTGAAAGTTAACATAGTATTATACATTGCCTAAAAGTACCTTCTGAAAGCGTCCTTGTTGCTCAAATGTGACCTTTCTCTAAACCAAACTCTGCATATAAACTCTCCACCTTCCCCCTGGCATGGGGCATGTCTCCAAGGGACGAACTCCCTGGCACAAGGGATTATTACCAAGCACTAACTAGTGATGCATTTGGAAAAAGACCTTGACCAAAAGGGGGACATATTAAATACAAATGGGTTTTTATGTCTAAGAGTTTTCAAAGTGAGTCAGGAGGTCCTTCCAGAGGTTACACTTATGCACATCTCAGCAGGATCTCATTGACTGCCACAGTAAACAGTGCCTCACACATCAGGGCTCCTGAAGGCTCTAGAGGCATCTAGATACTATAAGCAGGGCAGACAATCTCAGGAATTTGGCACCATGTCAGAGGGCCTTATCTAGGAATACATGATAACTTATCCCCTCAATGTATTGGAGTTAGACTCGTTTATAATTTTCCTACACATGGCTCTTATGCCCTTTTTATTTGAACCTATAATTAGCACTTTACCCATTAAATATGTGTCCAAATGACTTAACTTTTCCAGCTGTTCATATGCCGGTTGAGCTCTGAATCTCAGCAGAGTTGCAGCCAACACCCACTCTCCAGTTCATTGGACTCACCCAGAACAACTAGCAAAAGGATGATGATGGACAATGCCCATCACAAAAAGCAGAGAGCATCTACAACTGCAAGCAAGACAGTTACATCCATCTGCCCCATGGGATCTAAGCACCCTCTCAATTGGAAGTAGAGTGTGCATCACCATCCCCAAATCCTCAAGACTGAGGAATGAACAATCACATAAGCAGGAATGCAACTATGGGCTAAAGTAGACTCATTATTATTCTAGTAATGGAAGAACTTGTAACATTGGTATAAAGGCAGTGGTCACCAGAGGTTCTGAGAGGAGGGCAAGGGAAGAATATGTGCAACATGGGGCTTTTTTGGGACATTAGAATTGTTCTGCATGACATTAAAATGATAGATACAGGCCATTATACATTTTGTCAAAACCTATAAAATTGTGTGGCACAAAGTGTAAACCATAATGTAAACTATAGACCATGGTTAGTAGCAATGCTTCAATATGTGTTCACCAATTGTAACAGATGTACCACACTAATGAAAGATGTTATTAATGGGGAAAAGTGTGGGAAGGGGACAGGGTGGGGTATGTGGGAATCCCCTATATTTTGATGTAACAATTTTGTAATCTACAGCTTCTTTAAAAATAAATATGAGGGAAAAAAAGGAAAAAATGGTCTAGTACTTTTAAGTAGGAGAATGGATATTTATTCAAATATTAGTAGTTAGGATGATGACTTAAAAGTGCTCATTGCATTGGATTTAGCAACAGGGAAGCCACTGGTGACCTTGGTAAGAGCCATTTCTATTCTTGATGGGGTAAGAAGTCAGTTTGGAGTGGGAGGGCATGAATAGGAAGTGAGCAAAGGGAGACAGAAAATAAAAATATCTCCTTTACTGTATCTGCACAATACAAAACATACAATATGTACTAAATAAATAATTATGGGATTAATTAACTTAATCCATAAATACTTATTGCACACTGACTATGTGACACACACTCTTCTAAGTGCCTTGGATACATTATTTAAAATAATAGATAAATATCTTCTGACCTTTGTGGAGTTTACATTCTAGAAAGACTGGTAGAGGTAGTGGAGAGAAAGGCAATAAACAGTAACCAAATTATATAGTATATTAGAAAGTGATGAATTCTGTTATTGAAAAATAAGAGCAGGAAAAGGGGGATTGGAATTACTGGGACCAGTGAGTTGGAAATTTGATAGGATAGTGAAGGTCGACTTCCTTTAAAAGATGATGTTTGAGCAAATTCTTGAATTGGGGGAGGGAGTTAGTCTGGGGAGAATTTTAGGCAAGGGAATTATCCAGAGCAAAGCCTAAGGTAGGAGAGTGCTGGCTCACTGGCTTGTTTGGTAACAACCAAGTCAGTGTGGTTGGAGTGGAGGATGAAGAGAGGGAAGGAGTAGGGGGTGGGGGAGAAGAATGCAAAGTGGCTGATCATTTAGGACCTTGTGAGCCATTGTTAGGAGTTTGCCTAATACTTTAGGAGAAATGGGGAGCATTGGGGAATTTTTAGGAGTGACATGACATGGATCACACTTTAACATGGCACTCTGACTGCTGTGTTGAGATTAGAGCAGAAGCAGGTAGACCAATAGA
This sequence comes from Cabassous unicinctus, assembly GCA_029593785.1. Classification (NCBI taxonomy): domain Eukaryota; kingdom Metazoa; phylum Chordata; class Mammalia; order Cingulata; family Chlamyphoridae; genus Cabassous; species Cabassous unicinctus. Next base: position 6,050 of record JAQZBX010110383.1, read on the forward strand.
TCTGTCTGCACCAAGCTGGAGGGCAGGAAAAGTTCCTGGAGGATCACCATGGGAAGTTTTCAAGGCCGGGCCTGGGAGTGGCAAAGATCACTTGCATTCCATTCACATTCCCTTGGCCAGAACTCAGTCAAATGGCCATACCTACCTGCAAGAGTGGCTGGGAATGCAGTCCAGGTGTGTGCTCAAGAAGAAGAAATGGGTTCTGTGAACAGCCAGCCCATCTCTGCCACAAAGGGCTTGCAATAATTTGGGTGTGAGCTGATAGTGGCAAAATCAGAGTGCCAGTAATGGAAGGATTGGGAAGGGGTTAAATTTTGGATGTATTTGGATGGTCAGTCAAAATGATTTCCTGAAAGACTGGATATGGATTGTGAGAGAAAAAGAGGAGTCCAGAGTCCTGGGCCTGAGCCAGAGCCAAGTTGTGTGAGCAACTGCTCCTGAGAATGGAATTGCCATCAATACAGGTGGGAAAGGCTGCAGGTGGGTAATGTTCCAGAGGGGAAATCCAGAGTTCAGCTTTCCAAATATAGGATTGGAAATATTCATTAGAGTCCCAAGGGAGATGGTGAGTAGGCAGTACACAAGGCTGGGGTTCAAGAGGTCTGGGCTGGAGATGTAAAGTTGGGAGGCTCAGCATATGGATGGATTTAAAGTCATGAGTATGCATATACAAAGAAAAGGACCAAGGACTGAGCCCCAGGGCCTCCAAACATCAAGAAGTTGGAGAGAGAGGAGGAACCAGCAAAGGAGGCTGAGAAGGAGCAACAGGTGAAGTAAGAGGAGTTTGGAGACCTCGAAGCCAAGAGAAGAAAATGTTTCAAAGAAGAGGAAGTGATCAACTGCTCCACATGCTGCTGGTAGCTTAAATAAGATGAGGACTGGGAATTGCTCTGGTTATAGCAACATGAAAATCCTTGGTGTTCTTGATGGGAATGGAATGCATTTGAGAAAAATGGAAAAACAATCAGATACAGCAAGTATAGATAAGTCTTTCAAGGAGTTTTTCTATGAAAGGGGGCTAAGAAAGTTGGTGGGAGCTGGTGGAAAAGTGAGTGCGAGAAAAGGAATTTTTAATGAAAGAAATGATGACATGTTTCATGCTGATGTTTATGATCCCATGGAGATGGAAAAATTAATGAGGTAGAAAAAGAATTTCTGCAATAAAGTTCTTTAATGTGCCAGAAGAGATGTAATTTAGTATAAAGTGTTAGGATTGGCTTTTGATAAGAGCATGGACAGTTAATCCAAGGTTATAGGTGGGAAGGCAAAGAGAATGGGTGCAGGTGTTGATAGGTGAGTAGATATGGTAGCAATTATTGCCACAGGTAAAAGAGTTATCTCTTTGTCCCTCTCAATATCCCTATATCTACACCTTGTGATGGGATAGTGAAGACATAGACTTGGGGAGCAGGAATTGGCTTTATTATTTCTCTATCTAGGAAGCCTTCTAAGAAAGTCCCAGAAGTCCATAATGAGATAGGGCCAATGGTGTAGGATGGTGCACTATCATGAAGGACATTATCTCCAAATGACATGGGAGTGTCTCCATTGTGGGAATGTGTGTGCAAGCTGTTGTGTGAAGCCTATACATTTGAAATAGACCACAGTATTTGAGTACCATTTTGGCGTTAAAAGTTTTTTTTTTATTATTTATTGAAAGATCTCAAATATTATAACTGGTTTGGGTCTCTATCATCTTCTGAGAGGACTTACTTGTTCTAAATTGCTAACTTGCTCATCTTTCCCACACCAAATTTACACTGAATACTGATGAGGATTTAACCAGTTCCTTGCGAAGTGGTCTTGTAAAGGTTCCAGAGCACTATAGGGTTGTCAGAGGAGGGCCTGGCCATGGCTCCATCTCAGCTGCCTCATTCTCTCATGCCACTGAGTGGAAAGGATTCACTGGCCTGTCATTTTCCTAGTTTCTCCACCTCCTGCACCTTCTGTAAATCATAGTTAGATCTGGTGTCCTGTTTAGATTTAAGTTCAATATTTTTTGGCAATAATATATATTGTAGGTCATGCTGTGCATTTTGTATTGCATTAAATCAGGAGGTATGCCGTGCCTGCCTGCTGTGACACTTATCCTTAGGTTGAGGTATATATGGACCTTGGATTCAGGTCCATTGCAAAGGTCCACATCAACCTTTCCCACCATGGTTTTAGTAGCCATGGATGATCATTGCCTGGATCCATTACTTCAGTAAGGGTTGCAAAATAGCAATTTTCTAACAATTGTGATTTTTACTGTAATGAAGATGTTTTCTTCAACTGCTTGGTTATCCTAAAATAGTTCAGGAAAAGTAGATTCCCAAAGGAGGAAAAAGTTGGGTAGATGCTTTGATCTTTTCTTTTCTTTATCAATTTTCACAATAATGAGTTGGGGCTCTGGTAACTTCCAAAAGTAGGTAACCAACGAGCTGATTGTTTTTGGTGTTTGTTTTGCCAGAGGGTGAGGGCATATGAAAGTGATCATCACAAATTCATGAGCTTTTATATATTTGAGGGATTTCAATTCATTTCAGTTACTATTCCTTTTGATTCAAACTGTCCCATCTTTAGCCAGTGGGAGCCCCTTCAAATTGATGCCTGTGTCCTTTTGCCATGATCCCAGAAGTCTTTGATTGTGCCCTTGCTTTCTGGCTCAATTTGTCCCAGATCTGGAAATAGCCACTTTTGATGGGGAAAGGTATTCAGAGACCACCATCTGGGCACTTGTAGAGTCTCTCAACTTGTTTTTTAGGTTCTCAAAGTCCACTATAAACAGCATTGCCAAGTGAATCTTCCTGAAGCCCCAGGGGGTACATGTCCTCCCTGGGTTAAATGCCTTTCAATGAACTTTCACTGCCAAAAGGATACAAGCCTGGCACTCAAGGCCTTCTGCCTTGACCCTGCTCTTGTTTCTTACTCCCTCTTTACATGGAACCTGGAATACAGCCAAGCCCATGTACTGGTCCCTGGAGACATTGGTGCCTACTCACACCCCAGTGTCAACTTTGGGGAGGGGGGCGTTGAGCCAGGGGGCAGGCTGGAGTCTGTGGGTCTAGCAGGCAATGTGAGGCAATGTGACCAGCACTGGCATTGGTCCCATTTCTGCCCTTGGCTAACTGTGTGGTTTGACCAACTCTCCTTTCCTTCTCCAGGCTCCTCATTTACAAAATGGAGATGAGAGCACCACCCTTGCAGGGTTGTTGTGAGGATGAGTAAGAAAACCCAGGTCAAGCACCTAGCCCAGGACACGTAAAAAATGATAAATAATAGGTCCCTGCCCTTCCCTTGGATCGCACACCTTCCATTATATAATCAGATGGTTCAGAATCTAAAAATTCTGAGTTCTTCTTAAAGTGCTGTTGCTATTTTTACCTGTCCTTTCACAAAAGGTTACAGTGCTGTCCCGTTGCTGGGGAGAGGGCAGCCCTGAGTCACTTCCTCCCTCCCTGTGCTGGTCCTTATGTGCCAGGCTGGACGGGGGCCAGGCTAATCACCTGGAGGCCGCCCATGCCACGGTCGGCCTGTGCCTGCTGATGTTCAAGAGGGTTTTCGTAAAACCACAAGCTGTGCAGGAAACGGCTGACCTCCCACTTCCTGCACTGATCCTGCATCTTTCCTTCCCTGTCATCTTCTTCATGAGGTTGATAAATGCTTCTCCCAGTGTTGGCCTTGATTAATAGGTAGGTGCTATTAGAATTTGAGGCTGACACATTTGGACTTCACACAAGTGATAAGATGCTTCCTTTCAAAGACAAGAATGAGTGTATTGCTGTGAGTCACAAGCTTGACTGCATATTGCAATGACCAGGGTTGCTTGAAGATACTGAAGCCTGGACCCTACCTCAGTGACTCTGATAGAATTCATCAGTGGTGCGTGGCCACCCAGGTGATTCTAATATTCAGTGAAGGTTGAGAACAACTGATACAGATAAATGCTCAGGGAAGTATAGTTTCTCTGTCCCCAGGCAGAGTGTCCTCAGCTAGGATGCTACAAAGTAAAGGGTGCCTTTCTTTGGCTTCTTTTGTGTACATTAGGTGCAGATGAGAGAAAGATGGAAGCCTTGCCAAGATACAGAAGGCTTGTGGACCATACAAGGGAGCCTGTGCTGCTTCTTTCCAAAAGCCTTCAGCAGATGGTCAACCTGGTCATATTTGCATTGTAAGAAATATTTCTGGGGGCAGATGTGGCTCAAATGGTTGGGTGTCTGTCTGCCATATGGAGGGACTTGGGTTCGATCCCCGGGACCTCCCGGTAAAATAAAAAACATATATACAGAAGGCGCATAGGCTGCCAGGCTCTGTGTGCCGGTGAGCCGCCAGGCCCCGGGAGCCATGCAGCA
>JAQZBX010110384.1:0-10377 GCA_029593785.1 Cabassous unicinctus
AAATTTTATTTAATATCTTGCAGGTCACAAAACATAATATTTAAGAGGTTTATTAAACCTTTGCTTGAGCTATCATTTAAGACTAGGAGCCTTATCCTAGGTTGATAGCTTCGGTACAAACACTATTGCAAGTGTTAACCAAATACTTGTTGAATTGAATTATAAAATAACTGATGTTTTCTTCCCCTCCTCACCTTAGATGTAGCATTTCTGAAGGTCTGCAAGGCAATAGGCTCATAATCCGTTCAATGATGTTTCATAGCCAGCTGTGTGCATGCTGATTGAGGTGATGTTAATAAGGTGGTCAATAATTAACCAAAATTTTCTTCAAACCTGGTATTAATTACAAAATCTGCAATGATCAATCTGAGTTTAAGTTACTGATCAGTCTGAGTTTAAGTTACTGAAAATACAAGCAATCATCCATCTTTTTGAGACTTTCATTTGAGACTCATTAAACAGAGTTTTATAAAGTTATGTTAAATTAGAAATCACTAATTTTTATAGAAAATAGCACCTGAAAGAGATCTAAGGGTCACTTCAGCACCCTTATGTTTTTAGATGAGACAATTGAGATTCAAAGGGATCATGGGATCTTTGTAATCAAGATTACACTTTAGCGTTTAGTGGAGCAGGTATAGCTCAGTGGTTGAGTGCCTGCTTCACATGTACAAGGTCCTGGGTTCAATCCTTTGTACCTCCTATAAAAAAAGAAAAAGATTGCACTTCATACTTTTATTTATTCCTGCAGTCATTCATTCCACAAACATTAGCTGGGTGACTACTCCATAATCAGTACCACTAGGCAATACAGATTCAAATACAAAAGGAATCCTGTGCCCAAGCAACTTAATTTGGTTATTAATAAGCAGAATAGGAGTCCTCTGCCTTCTCCTACAACTCTTTTCTACTCTACCACCTGGTTTCTCTTTTCAGTGTCTCTATTTAATACTATACTAGGTCAGTAAAGAAACTGAAGCTTTTCCAATATTGTATTATGTGAGCCTGATAATAAACAATCACCGCAGGCAATGACGCACATAAGGTAATGATGTAAAGATTAATCAACAATAGATGACTGCCTGTAGACAGAAAAAGTAATATTGTCATTCGTTTATATGCCTCTCCAACACCAGATATTTCTGCATCAAAGTCACAAAGCAACAACAAAAAATATGGAGAATACTCTCTCAGTATCTCTGACTTAAATTTTGGAGATATTCCTGAGAACTTCTTTCAAAAAGAGGCGTGAATTTAAGGAGACTTCAAAATGTCTAAAGAGTTTTCTCATAGCCTCTTTCTCTGGTCCTCAGGAAGGCATCCTTCATTAGCACATACTGTATCTCTCAACCCTCACTAGTTATTTAGGAGTAACAAGTTTCCAGATATAAACCTCTGTTCTTGACCTGAGAGGTCATTATAAAGCCATACTTTGAAATCTTACGTGCACAGCACTGGGCTGCCTTTCATTTCAGGAGTCGGGACTGCCAGACTTACCCTGCTGTGGTATTAGTCCCAGTCTGATCATCTCCTGCAGTATGAAATAGATTGACTGGCTTCCCACAGATATAAGGAGTTTATTCTTTAAGGATAACTATTACGTTAGAGAGCTCGTTTTCTCTAAGTGAAATAATTCTGGTCAGGGAATTTATTAACCCTTAGGTCTTCTATGGAGTTAAAGGAAAGAGAGATGATTAACTTTTATGGGCACAGAATAATTCAAAGAAGTCCTTGGTGATTTCCATGAAACACCAATAAAACCGTTGACTAGAGTCACATCACGTTTACTACGTCCATCACCACATTTACTGCTGTATTAGCTGTTGCACCAAATAAGACGAAGTATGTAATGACTGATAGGATGTTTGAAGAGCAAATATCATGTTTAATGAAACAATTCAGTGTCAAAACTAATTGATCAAATTGGTAAGCAAATATTACCAGCTCGGTACCCACACAAACATTTTCTCTCGTGCTATTATTGAAAGCTGTCACTTATTCTGTAATTAAAATCACAGAAAATGTAAGGGTTTTTTTTGTTGTTTTTGTTTTTTTTTTGTACTTCCATCTCCCAAATTATGCTAGTCTCTTCTCCCTGTCCTTGTCAATTTGCATTAAAATGGAATACATCGAATTCTCACTTCATTTAAGTGGCTACAAATATCAACAAGTGGAGATGTGTTTAAGTTCATTTAATGTAACTAGCGGTACTCTGGTATGGAGTTGTGTCAAGTCAACATTTTTAATTCTTTCAGATAAATTCGTTTATCAGTAAGTCCTAAGTGTATTTAAAAATATATTTTCAGTTTCTATCATTGTGGTAAGAGATTTCTATTTTGATTATGAACCAGCAGAACATGTCTTGAAATCAACACTAGCATTTCAAGCTTTTGTGAGTCTGGAAAGTGAGCAGTGCTACCCAAATGTGGTGGCCACTGCTGCATTCACTTAGCAATTAACCTCTGACCTAGTGTTTTTCTTCAAGCCCCCTGTGATTTCTTATTCTATTCAAATTGGGAGCAACCACAGACCATCTTGTAGCAAAGGAGACCTGTCAGCCAGCCCAAGAATTGTCATTTTATATACTTTTTTCCAAAGAACTAAAATATGCAAGAACTTCCCTGATTAACCTTTCTAATATATTGTACATACAAAAAGAAATAGATCTCTGAAGTATGCCTTGAAAGCCTGGGGAAAACATTTTTCCTTGATCTTGGAATCAGAGGCTTGGTGCTCTGTGAAAAGAAATAAGCCTCTACTGCTGTGAGAAAGGGCACGGGTGGTGAGCCCTTCACATTCAGAAATACAGCCTCGACTGTCACACACAGAGCTACAGATTGCTGATGTTATCGATTCCCTTGTTTTCTTACAGGAACATCTTGGAACTTGTCAAGCTTTGCTGGAGGTGACTTGCAGTTAATGAATTCAACAGACACTTTAATCTTGCAAATTCTTGACTTGTAATATTGTAATCAAGCTACTGCAAGCAAACACTAATCAGTTAGTGGGAAAAGACCCCTTCGTTCAATGTGGTGCCCGATGTGCCCAGGCCTGGAAAAAAGACCTCTGTGAAGTCCAGCACTAATGAATTTATGCTACCTGGTTCCTCCTCACTCATGCTAAGAATATTCATCTGCTTCATTTGTTTTTGCCAGTAAGCATTGCTTTGGGGAAATGAAAAGGTAGACGGATTCCTGGAGGATTGCGTAACACAGAAGATGGGTGGTGGAGGGTCATGGAGACTTGCTTTAAATGGATTCAAATCCATGTGTTTTCAAATGAAGAAAAAAAAAAAGCCACTATTGTCTATTTGATGATTGATCTGAGTGCAGTTGCTGCCCGTCCTTCATTTCTTGAGGATACCATTGTCAGCACTGTAATCGCCAACTTGTAAAAATTGGATTTCTAATTCAATTCTGCAAGTGAAATCTACATGGATGTAGCTATTGAATAATTTGATTCTGCCTTCCTAGGGGGTTCCCAGTTCTAAACTGAGATATGATTTTATTCCCAGTTCTAAACTGAGATATGATTTTATGTGGAATCTGCTACCCTGTTGCTACTCAGACCCTGCAACGCCCTTGGTTAAGAGCTCTGTTATCTTTGTCTGACATTCTTAAGGCCTAAGTTGTTACTAAGAAGTAGACAGTCTCATCATTTAAAACTATGGTTGTTTCCACTTGCTTCTTCTTTTTTAAAGAAACGTTGGGCTGTAAGGTAAGAAGGGAGCTACACCAGATCAGAGATTCAGAGTACACAGGAATCAGATGTTCTTATAAAGTTTTCTGTATAATCTTTTGGTGTAACAATTGTAGGAGTCAACCCTAGGTAAATGAGTGAACGTCATCAGATTTATCCAGTAAGCAGTCTAAGAAAAAACAGAGAGAGAAGAAAGAAGGGGTCATTTCTTATGTGTTTGAAGGATGTTTCTTCTTCATAAGTGAGAGTCTTGGTGGTTTCCTCAAAGATGTACCAAGAGCTCCATCACTCCTGAACCATCTTCCCAGTTACAAGCCCCAGAATCACGCCACCACCCATATTCTGGCAGGTCACTGTTCAGAACTCACACTTGGCACAAGTACTAAATTAATCCAGTGATGGAAAGTGGTTTGCCTCCATGTGACTTGTTTTCCATGGCAAGGCAACGGAAACTAACAAGTTGTAGAAAATGTTAATCTCCTGAACCCCAAAGCCAAACTAGGCACAAAGATACTGTGTGATGTTCCCTGAGTAGATTGACTCTGGTGTCACAGGAGCAATAAATAGTCCTCTCAAACAAAGCCAGTGAGCAAGAGGGACTGTGTGTGGCATAGAGATTGAGGATTCCTATTAAATTAGAGATCCAAGTGAGGGCATTGAAGGGGAAGCCTGTCAGTGGCTGGTCAAGATATTTGCCTTTCTATGGAGTGGAAGTTCAAGGTAGCCACTGCCACTCCATAACTAGGACAATAGATATGTCCACTTCCAAGAGACCAAGGTATGAATAGAGTGGCAAGAAGGAGGAGATGTCCGTGGCCTCGTGTTTGAGACGAACTCTGTCCTTAAGCGAACTCACTCCAATGAGAGTTCTCCTTGGTCATTGGCCCCTATGCTGCTAGCTAGCTCTGCAGGCTAAAAGCTCCAGGTGGAACTATCAGATGAGATATTTTAAGGTATTGTAAGTCACTCTTGTTTGTAGAACATGAACTATTTAGTTATCCCTCATTTTAACAGCAATGAGATTCAGGGTTAACATGGCCTTACACATCGTCCCATTGTAAATATATCATGGCCTCTGTGCACAAATTCACTAAACCAAGATTACAAGTCTTAGCTGAGTCTTTTAAATGTATTTTGTTGGAAAAATAATTCTTGTGAGAATGATCTTCAGAATAATGAAGTGAATAAAATAGTCATTTTTTTTCAATGTAGACAAAAATAACTAGACTATTGACAGCACTAAAGTTTTGATTTTTTTTCTTCGTGACTCAGTTTCTTGTCTTTCGGGGGCTTTCACCATCTGAATTTTCCAGATGATGGCAGAACCATCTTCACCAAACCAGAGTAGACACTAGAGCATTGTTAAAAAATGAAGACTATCCACATGGATGCAAATATCCCAGTGAAAAGTGAATAAAGCAGGTCATTCAAGTTGTAAATTTGGTCTCCATACCTAACATCTGGATGTTTTGAAAAACCCAGATGTTTGAATCATCATTTTTCACCTGGTTGTCTGGAATTGTCTAGATAGAGAAAAACTGCTCAGGTGTTGTAGGCAATGGAATTTTACTTTCTTGTGCAGTAATCTATTGCTGATAATATTCTGCTGCTGAAGTCTCTTTCTTATGCAAAGAGAAATAACCATGCAGAGCAAAAGTTATTTGATTTTTACTTACTTTTGGCAAACACATAAACAGAAGAGGTTTGGGGAGCTGTCGTGGATGCACAGGGCTTGACTAAGCACAGATCTCTCTCTCAGTGAGATTCTGAGAAACCAGTCACTCAGCCCCTTCTTTGATAACTTGTTCATTCAGCACCTTGCCATCTTTTATAATTTTATAACCACCCCTCTGCTCTTCATTATTTATCTAATCATTCCCAAAGTCAACTTGATTGAATTGTTCAGAAAATACAAGTTTGTTAAGTGTTTATTCTTCAGATTTAAGTTTTCTTTTTAAACATTCCTTATTAGACGTTTTAAGCACAAAAATGGCTTAAACTGCTTGATGCAATTATTTCTTGGTGAATTTTATGGTGTCAATGGAGGTAAAAGACATTTTCCCCAAATTAAACCAAAGACATAATTCATTTGGTTTGATTTGTTGATGTCACTGCCAGATTGACAAGCACTAACTGGTTATCGTATATCAAGATATTAATGTTTTCTTTGTGGTTATTTTTAGAATACCTGGGGTAAAAAGAAAAAGGTAATGTCAAAGTGAAATTTACTTTCCAGAAGAGAAGTTTGAGATGTTCACACTGACTCTTATAGTTGTGATTATTTGGGGACATTTCCTCCTTGTAACATAAGGAAGTTGATCTTGTGTCTTCTGATCTGGCTCTGGATTGGCGAGCATGCATATTTCCTTAAATTGTATATTTTTTCTCTAGCTTACCCTTCTGAAGCTTGGAAAAAAAAAAAAAAAAAACCACAAGCAAACTATTCAGACCAATTTTTTTTCAGAGCACTTGTGTTGCAGAACTTGCTTTGAGGCATTGATTATAAGCAGGCATATAGAGTGTTGAAAGATATTCATCTATGCAAAGATCATGAGGAGATTTGCAGCGAGAAAATCTAAATGTTTTGTAGGCATTTAGGTATTGTTTTTTATTGTGTCAAATTCTACATTTAGTGCCAAGTCACAGCAACTTCAAGGGTGGGAATCCCTTTCCTCGGACAGCATTTCCTTGTTGGGCTCCTCTTCCCACAGGGCACAAAAGTTCCCCTGAAATCAAGTGGATATTCTACCTTATACAGAAAGGGACTCCAACCCCAGGAGTTTCATTATTTTGTGCTGGTTGTGTTATCTAAACACTCAGTGGGCAGCTCCTCGTTGCTATTCACACACCTTTAAAGCCTTGGGCATAAGTGAGCAGTGACTCACAATCCAATCCCAGGTCTGCTTACCAATCTTATTTGGTGTTGCTTATCCTTTCCCCTGAGATTTTCACTTCAGTAAATCCTTTTCTAAGTCTTTTTTTACCTTCATATTACTGGTGGCTGTTTAGTTGAATTGGCAACAAAGTGGTGACAATCATTTGGCAATTACTAAGACATTAGTCATTTCTTTTTTAATTCTCTTTGATTATAAGATAATTAAATTAAATAAAAAATTCCCTGTGTTGGATATACTGACTGTTTTAAATATATTCTATGAACAAATATCCCTTTACAGTAGAGAATATACTCCTTTATCAATGCAAAGGCCTGAGAGGGTGTGAGCCACTGACCTAAGCTCAGGGATTGGGAACCTGAGCATCTTTTATCCTAATCCCTGCCTCATTTTCCCCATATGTAACAGAGATTTATTTACCTACCTCAAAGGGGCCTTGTGAAGATTAGTCAAAATTCATAAAGTGCTTTGACATCAGAAAGCCCATGATAACTAGTATTAACACAAATGAGAACTGCCTGTGTCATTCATGGAGGATGAATGGGGATTGTCTCAATAACACAACAGCAATAACTCACCAAGGAAAGAATACTTAATAAACTTAATAAACCTAAGACTTTCCTTCAAAGGTCTATGTAGATTTCTTTTTTAATTATCAGCTTTTTAATGAGAATTAACTCATTTCATATAGACACTGAAAGGCCTCGTAAAGAATGACAATTTTTCTCTTAACTGAACTGAATTTTACTAAATGTTTATTAAACATATCTGGACAACTCGGCCCCTTCTGATGCCAAAAGAATCTGCATGCCTGATCCCTGTCTACGTTTTCCAGGTCACACATATGATACTTAAGTTCAATCCTAACGATTGCCAAGTAGTGTTCTTAAATCCACGATCAGGTTAAAAAATCTTTTAACTGATATTATTGAGATTAGATTCTGTGCTGTTTGTATTGCGATTCTTTTTCATCTCTAATATGGCGCATCTCTCCCTTTAGAACCCAATAAGAGAATGGAAAGCTTTATTTCTGCCTGGAACCCCTGTGTTGATTCAGTTTCATATTATAACTACATTTTAAATATTTCAGAGACGTGTTTACACAGAATTTCAGCTATATACAGATACACACGTGCACTCACCTACACACAGATGTACTTTCCGATAAAGGAGAAAAGGGATGGTGGGAAAACTATCCCAACAACTTACCCCCAAAGGGACATGTTTTCCCTTAGATAAATATTTAATCCTGATAAGAACTATTGCTTAAGAACATGATTTAGGGTCATAATTGTTCGTAATTTTTGAGCCACAGAGTTAATATTGTTAAAGCAGGAATACACCCATGAAACCATCCTGACAGTGCAGAGAATGTTTTAATAATGTGACTTCATGAGGCAAAATTGTTGTACATAAATGTTATCATTGTGCCCTTATTTAATAATTATGTTCCTTTGCAAAGGAATTTGCATGTACTTAAAAATGTGAACTAAGGCTTCAGAAAGTTCGTCCTGATAAGTGGGTTTAAAATCATGTTGTGCCTGAACCTGACATATTATACACATTCAAAATAATCTCTTCTGGTTTCTAAAATCTAATTGCCAGTGGTGTATCAAAGCCTTAAAATTTCATTTTGGTTAATGAATTTCATGTCTAAGGTATGGCGTTAAGCTTTTTAAAAGCATGAATTTAACCTAGGCAATTGTCTGCTCCATTAAAAAAAATCCTTTGCTGCCACACCTGGCTTAAGATAAATATCATTTGTATAGACTAAAATATGGGTATAGTAAGTGAGTCAAAAAATAATTTGGACTTTTATGGCTTTTGAAAAAAAAAAATCTCCAATTCCTAGCATCAATACTTTTCCAACCAAAAGTGTGGCAGAATGTCCTTGCCATTATGAAGGGAAATATGCAAGTCATTCCTTTGTTTTTGCACAAGAAATTTGAAGTTGACTCTAAGAACTGATTGCAGGTGACTGAAAACAAGAAAAGGTGTGCAGCTTTTCTGGTGGGATGGTTTGGATGAGAGGCTGTCAGTGGGGTTGGGAGGGCGGGGGAATATCATGAGAGCAAAATAGAATTTAAAAATTTTAGAGCTGGACAATTCTTTGAAATAAGAGAGTCCAGATTCTTCACCTAACACATGAAAAGGCAAGTGGCTACAACTAATTATTAGCTAAAAGTTATACATCTAATCACTTGGGAAAAAGGAGCCTTCAGCTCTCCTCACATTCAACTAGACCTTCACGCCTCCCTTTTCAAGGCTTTCCAGACCACTTGTAGCTCTCCAGAGCCCTCCCTGCGGATCTGACTCCCACCCGAAAAAAGATACTGTCTAGAAATGAGTGCGGATCCGTCTTTATGTATACATCACTTATGGAATGCTTTTTAAATGCAGTTGCCAATTTCCGTGGCTATTTCCTATTAACATTCTCTCCCACAAGCAAATTATAAAGAATGCAGATTGAAGAAAATTCTCTTCTCAAAGGAATGTCTCCCACCTTATTTATATCCATTCATATCCCTGGCAGATTATTTTCACAAAATTCCTTTTATATCTAGATAGTAAGAGCTACCTGAGAGAATGAATCTTTTGTCAGCTGCTTATGGAACATCCTCCCAGAAGCCCTTCTGGAAAGAGATCTGGAGTTATCCTATGGGAGACTCTTGCCTCTGCTAAATTGCTTCTGCGTTACTTCTTAGCAACCAGACTGCCCAGTAGCCAGGAGATAGATATGGTGCAGGATAACATTCAAGAGCAGGCGTGCAAATTACGTTTTTCCCCTTCTCAGAACGAGGAAGGCAACCACGAGCCAAAGGCGACCTCTCCTTTTTGAAACCATATAGAACGTTAAATTTAGGGCTAAGAAAAATGTTGTTAATATGAGAATTTATTCTTCCAATTGTTTTCTCAATTCTTTTCAAACTTTGCATTGGAAGTTTATAGAAATGATCATTTCTGCCATTCTATGTAATAGCCTCAATGCAGAGATGGTGAGAGCAAGAGTTACGAACAAAATCCCTGGAGAAGCAGACCTCATCTATACTGAAATCCTTACCAAGCAAATGGAAAACAATACTACTACCACTGATATTCCAGTTTAATTTCAAACATCAAATAGAAGAGTTGAAGCAGTTTGCTCAGCATTAAACCACTGCACAATAGAAACCTGATTCCAAATAGCTAAGATTATTTACTATTGCTGTTTTTTTCTTCATTCTCCAGTTATTTTAAGTAAGTTCCGCATCTAACTACCTCAGCTACTGTTGTTTTATTTAGAGACATGAAATCGTGCACTTTGTAGTCAACAAGTTTTTCGTTGAAAATTCCAAAAGGAGACTTGGTGCAAACTAATTTTCAAAAATTTGTCCGTGACCTTCAGCAACCCAACCTCAGGAGGTTGGACGTCATTTTGTTTGCTTCAAAGTTTGGCTTGGGGTCACATCCTCCGTTCCACCAACAGAAGCTGCTTTAGATTTGCTTAATTTGCCTTAAACATTTTGTCCCCTGCTTTTCCTATCATTCCCTCCCCACCACCCCCACCCCTTTTTAAATCTATCTCTGAAAAGAAAATGTAACAGGTGGCAGCCTGAAGAGAGTGAACCAATCATTTCCCTGTTTGCATTACATCCTGATTGTGCTAAATCGCCATTACTGTGCTTCTACACTCACAGAAATAAGGTCTGAGAGGCCCTCAGTGTGTATTTAGGGACCAGAGTAGACATCCCCCTCCTCAGTAAGAGCCCAGTGCCTGGACGTGAATGTTAACCTTGGCTGTTCC
>JAQZBX010110385.1:0-10381 GCA_029593785.1 Cabassous unicinctus
TCTGTTGGAGAATTTTCTAGAAAAAAAATCTTATGTCCAAATTCATTAACTTTCTAAGCAATTTTTCCACTTGAACATTAAAGAGTATTGTCTTCAGGTCATTTCAAGGTGTAAATGAGGTGTCAGTATTTCCAGATTTCTACTCTGGGACATCAACACATACCTAATGACCTAGAAGGGACAGAGCAAATTACCCTGAGATGTGGCCATAGCTTGTTCTTAAGACTAAAATTTGTGAAAAGAAGCCATTTATTCGTGGAAATAGATGACAAATTCATTGCATTTCAATATCATCCACACTGGATTTCTTCATGTAACAGTGTGTTGAATACCTATTATTTTCTCAGTATTGTGCAGATATTGGGGCAAAAAATTAAATAGATTTGGTCCGGTACTCAGGGAGTATTCAGTCTGTGGGGAAAGGCTGATGTTGAATAAGTAATTTCAAATTTAAAAAAAATGTTTGTAACAGGAGATGGGCAGGGTAATGGCAGGGGTTGGAAGTTGGTGCTGACAGTAATGGATTCCCAAGCTCATCTATTTTCTTTGCTTGACAAATATTCACCGAGTGCCCACTACATGTCAGGCACTATTTTAATCACTTGGGAAATATCAGTGAAGAAAGCAGGCTAAGATTCCTGTTCTCATGAGAATTACATCCTACTGGGGCAGTAGACAATCAAAGACCCAGTAGGAGAATTATTCAATATTTCACAGTAGGAAAGCGCAATGGGAAAGAGAAAAGGTAGGGTAGGAGAGGTACTGGGCATGAGAGGGAGGAAGGAGCCGTGCCATGTATGCAGAGGAGTCAGGGACAGGCTCGTGGAGAAGGTGACAATGAACAAAGACTGGAAGGAGAAGATGCCATCAGGCAGCAGTGGGGAGAGAGCGTCCCAGCAGTAGGAAGGCTGACCAGATACATGGGGCATGTCCAAGGAACAAGGAAACCAGAGCGGCTGAAGCGGAGAGAAGACGGGAGAGGGGGCTGAGAGAGGAGCTCAAGAGATACCACAAGGGACCAGATCTGTCAGGCCTCGTAGGCCATTGTGGGGCCATCTTCTACTCTTAATGACTGGAAGAGCCATTACTGGGCTTCAGGAAAGATCCAACCTTGCTTTGAAAAGGACATTCTAGCTACTGTTCATGCTCTAGTATATTCAAATTCAAAAAATAAACATTTGATGGATTGTATTGTTTTCGATCACCATAATGAGATGTGTTCTTTCTTTGTCTTCATATAGTCTTAGTTACTCTTTTCTGTGATTCATAGTTTGATAATCCCAGGTGCTTCCCATTGCCCACGGAAAGTTCATCACGTTGTTTGTGACTAAGCGCTACGTTCCCGTGAGTTTCACGGTAGCCTCCTCCCTTCCCTTAACCCCACCTCCACACAATGGAGGAAAATTGCAAATCAGTGACTAGAAGTGCTTGCCAGGACTCTGACAGAAAAATGGCATTAATGCACTTCTTAAAGGTGAAAGACTAAAGCCCATTCATAAATCAAAATGAGCTAATTGTAAAACGTCGCCGGGCTCACCTCACGCTGGGAAGGTGTGGGGGCCAAAGATGAACAGGCTTCTGACTGACATGCTAATGGGGCGGCGGGGCCTCTGGGCACCCAGTCAAATGCCCCGAATGCTTTTCTTCCTGTCAAGACTGTGAGGGAAAACTGAGCCAAGGGAAACATTTTTCACTTGAAAATGAGAAGAATTAAACGGAAATATTAAGCTCCTTGTTTAGAAAAAGCATTCAAAAGCACGGCGTGTCAAGGAAACGAAGTGACCCGGGAGACAAGCCGCCTTTGATGTGGCTCTTCAGATGGCAGTTCTGAGAAGGCAGGGCTGCCCCGCCTTAGACCCCAGATAATGAAAAGAGAAACCTCTTATGCAAATGCCGGCCTTGAAACAGAAACCCTTCGTGCAATTTTCTTCTTCAATAAAATAAAATCCAGAGTTTCTACGGCGCAATTGCAAGGCAGGAAACTCCCGGGGCAGCAGAGGCGCGGCCTGGCCCCCCGGGAACAGCCGAGCCAGGTGCCTTTGGGGTGACGTTTCCCGTGCTGCTGTGTGGGCCACAGACAGCATTCCAAAGCAGGCTTCAGTCCTAAGACAGCACATTTTGCATTTTTAAAGAAATCTATAAATTCACAACTTCTGGGGGTGGGCGGTGAGGAGAAGGGGAAGCTGTGCTTTATTTTTGTCTGAACTCCTATAACTGTGAATAATAAACAACACATCAATCCCCATAAATACAGGCTCTTCTAAACAAAAGATCTTGGAGACTAAGAAAAACCATCATTTTGCTAATGAGGAAACTAACCAAAGCATTGGAAGTGGTTCTCTGTCTCTGCCAATTGGTTAGCATTTTTCAGAGGTGAATTTTGAAGCTTTGAAGGAAGTCAGAGGGCTAGAAAGTCTGTGTTTACTTTGATTCTCCTCATGTTTAAGTCAGCACAGTTCCAAACAGGGACTGTGGCACTGCACAACTCCGGGGGAATTACTCGTCTCACAGTCCACAGAACGGCCCCTCTGGAGTTAAGCAGGGCAGAGTCGGGGCAGAGGTACTCCTCGGCTCCCCAAATATTCATGAAGCTATTAGTCTTGGGTTAGGCAAAAAGGCTGTGCTGGCTTCCAGCATAAATCAGAAAGTGAACTGCTTTGGCCTTGTTCTTTGGGAAGATGATTTGGTGCAAAGTTTGTCTGAAACGAAAGAAGAAGAGCTATTCAGAGGACATTGCTTTTTTCCAGTGGAGTGGCTGACAACCCACGGTGAATAAGAGACCATGGTTCTCACAGTCAGAAGCGGTCACCTCCTCTCCTGCATCTTCCACTGTCCCCATTAGCTAGGTCTCTTGCCGCGGGCCCCACGTGATAACACTGCTGACCTCGCTAGCCTCATCTCCTGGCACCGCTGCTTTTACTAGCCCCAGACTGTAGTCCCCTACAGCCACCTTCCAGCTTTGCGCCTCCGTGAACACGCTTCCACTTCTTCTTCACCGCCCAGCTCTCGTGCAGCCTTCAGGACTAAGCTCGGGTATGAGCGACCCTTCAGGAGGTCTTAGGCGCCCTCTCCTCAACCCACTGGCCGCAGGAAGTGGTCCTCTGCTAAGCTAAAACACTCCGTGCATTAAAATGATCTGTCTCCTCCCACTAAATTCTGAGCCCCTCCAAATTATAATAATAGGAGTCCAAGCCATCAGCAAACCCTGCTCTGCTCCAGCAACCCTGCCAAGACCCTGAGAGAGCATCCACCATCGGTCATCACTGCCATGGAAATACAATGGCATCATCTGGTGACTTCACCTTTGCCTGTTTCAGTTTTGCTGCCCAGTATTTACCCCATTGTTGTCATCATAGCGGCTGGCGGTGCTGGTGGTAATAGATTAGCACCAGCAACAAAAATACTAATATTAGTGTGGTTACCACTCTTCACACACATATTATAGTACTGATTCTTGCAAACTTCCAGAAAGTCTTAAAATAAGCTTCAGCCCTGAGATTTCTATGGCCAGTCCTATTTAAAGTAACTGACAGTAAAATTGGCCTACCTTTTAGGTGGGTTAGGCCACTGCTTGTCTATCTGGGTGATTTGCATTGTGATAACTGCCTTGGAGATTGAAAGGCCACCAGTAGAGATGAATTCCGGATGGTTAAATTATTTCAATCACCAATAGGTAACTGATTCAGGGAGGATTAGCTCATGCTGCCCCAATTTATTCAGGTTTAGTTGGTACCAGAAAAGAAAAATGTATTAAATTACATTGGTCTCACATGGTTTCAAATGCTATTGGGTGGGCCAGATGAATGAGCCTTCTTACGTTAGGGACGCATGTACCAAATGGAACTGTCATTCAGGGAAGGAGGTCCTCTGGTCAGGTCTAAAGAAATATTGAAAATGTGCTACTCATAGCCAAAAGGTGTTTGCCACAGTTAAATAGAATGGTCTACGCAACAATACTTGGGAAACTATATAGCACTATATAATAATCGTAATTAAATTCTTTCTCTCCAATGACCTTTTACAAGATTCTTGGTATAGTGGAAAAATGATCCATGTTTTTTATTTAACACACTTGATAGTAATTGGCATAGACCAGGCATTTGAAAAGTGTGTATTGAATTAATGAATTGATGGCCACTTTCTTATTTGTCACATACTTTTGGAAGATGTTAAAATGCCCATGTTTACAGATGATTTTTCATTGGTAACTCTTATGGTAGGCTAGTTCTTTATAACATCTAGATAGTTGCAGTTTTCTCATCAAGAAATTGAATTTACAGATCACTGTAGATGGGTTTCCTCCAGAGAGTTAATCTTATCCAACAGACAGATTCATGGAAACTTCAACCAATGGAAATTTGCATTGACTGATCCCTTCCCATTTTCACAGCTATTGTCTTTCACATCTATTTCCAGTCAATAAATGCTTGTGGAAGGCTATCTATAGGCCATGCATTGTGCTGGCCACTGTACCATGGGTATTTGATGTTGCATTGTGTATGCAAATTATAAACATAGGTTTATTTCTTGCATGTAAATAAACACTCAGATAGTCTGGGAAATCAGCCTTTAAAATGTTTTCTATTGAGAATTGAGAGTCCAGAAATAAATCCATACATCTACAGTTAATTGATTTTTAACAAGGGTGCCAAGACCATTCAATGGGGAAAAATTGTTTTTGCAGCAAATCATGCTGAGACAACTGGTTTTCCACATGCAAAAGAAAGAGGTTGGATTCCTACTGCACACCATATCCAAAATGAACTCAAAGATGTAAATATAGATGCTAAAATTATAAATTCTTAGAAGGAAATACAGGAATAAATCTTTGTGAGCTGGGGTATGAAATAGTTTCTTAGATATGTCAACCAAATGCACAAGCAACTAAATAAAAATTAGATAACTTAAACCTAAAATATAAATAAATAAATGAAATGCTTTCTATCGAATATATAGTTATGATGGCGCAGCCTCATAGGACTCGAGGGTGCAACAACCCCCAGAGATTAACACTCAAGTCACAGAAGCAGGGTCGTGGGCTTTTCTCTCTGCAATGTCCCCAATACACGGGCTACCAGCCATGACTCCCATCTTTCCTACACACAACGTAGACTGTGTACTATACAAGGTACAGGGAGCCAAAAGAATCCTAAAACATAGGCCTGGCCCTTAAGGACTTTATGACATGGTAAAGACTTCTCTATTTAGGCAAACCTCAGCTTGGCTGACAAGAGCGAGTCCATGGCGAGGGTAAAGTATCTTCATGGCTGTGGTCTACAAAGAGAAAATGCACAATTGCCATCAAGAGCAAGTTGGTATCAGACAAGGAGAGAAACGGACAAGCAAGCAGGAGAGCTGATGATTCTGCAGTTAACAAAGGGTCAAGGTGCCTGCCGAGACTTTCACTTAGGTGTACGCCAAAGGTCTGTACCTCTCCCAGTCAGTATTCTAGAGGCTGTGGATTTTTGCACTTAAATAGGATGGCTGTAGACACCACAAAATACTGTTGGGGGATTTGTGTCATATCAACTTAATTCAATCTAAGGGGGAAAGTGACTAATCCTTCCTAATTGGTCAGAAGGAAGGCATTTGTACTATCACATTTGTAATATCAATATTTGTCATCTCACTGTTTTATCTTCTTATGGGGAAAATCCGTTGCTACTTATTTGGTCTACTACTGATGAAGAAAGAACATAATTAGGGAAGGAAAAGGAAAAGTGAGTAGCAAAAGAAAAATGTGTAAGATATTAAAGAGCAAAGTGTCAACTTTTTTTAATAAAAGAATCTAGCTCTGGTAATTGTAAAACTATGTGACAGTCAAATCTTATTAGTTTAGAATTTAGCAAGTAGGAGAAATAAAATCAATTTTCAGCATGGGTGTGAATAATCCAGTATGTCATTTTATCTGCACTATAACAAAGCACCTAACAAGCCCTTCTTTGGCCAGGAAACCTTTGACCAAGACAAGTTGATTCTGAATGGAATTAAATGATCCGACTGGCAAACTGTGATCATTATTCATCAAGTTTTCTTTTTCCACTCATAGCAGTTGTTTGCTGTACATAGAAAAGTGGACAATTCTAAGTATCTGTGTAGCAGTTTGCTATTGTTTATCTAACTCCAAAAATAGATATTGGATTATGATTGTAAACTGGTTTGTTCCTTGGATTCAGAGGTTTCACTTTTACTTGATTAAAAAATGATTAAGGCTTTGATTGGACCACGTCAGTAGGACGTTGAGTCCCTGCCCTCTTGGTGGGCAGGGACTCAGAGAAATCGCACCACAGAGAAGAGAGGTGAGAGTTTTGATCCTGGAGCCCAGAAAGTAAACACACAGAGAAGCAGATGCATGAGGAAGAACAGAAGGCTCCAACAGACGCAGCAGAAGCCCCTGGAAGAGAGACGAGCCATTTGCCTGATAGTCTACAGCTGGCCTTGTAGAGCGAGCAGAGCAGCTGAGCCCTGAGAGAAACAAGCCCCGGGAAGAGAGGAACCCAAGAAGCCTGAACCCTTGCAGATGTTGGCAGCCGTCTTGCTCCAACACGGGGCAACAGACCTTGGTGAGGGAAGTAACTTATGCTTTATGGCCTGGTAACTGTAAGCTTCTACCCAAATAAATACCCTTTATAAAAGCCAACAGATTTCTGGTATTTCGCATCAGCACCCCTTTGGCTGACTAATACAATCTGTAGTCAAGACATTCAAAACCCTTTTTTCTTGTCAGCTGTGAAATGTTTTTAGCTTTGAAGAAGGCGTTATCAAACTCATCAGATATATGCCACTTGGGTGGTTTTACCTCAAAAGAAATAACTTTTTCTACAGCAAATGAATATGGTACTATACTAAATAATTTCAGGATGAGGGAGAAGGAGAAAAAGGGAGAAAGAGAAATGGGGAAAAAAGGGAAGAAAATAATATCTTATCTTGGGTTCTAATTTATCAACCTTTCTAATTCACTTTATTCATGTAAATGATTGTCATGAATTCTCTTAATTGCAATTGGAGACAAATGAAGGAAAAATCAGAATTCAAGTAACACGGGATAGCCTTACAAGTACTCTCACCCACCACTTTTTTCCTGGAAGCCTTTTCCGAAGCCAGGAAATCTAATCTGGCAGCAGGCAGCATACAGGAGAGTACAGAGATGGAAATACTATTCTTGATTCTATTCCTCATGAATAGCCTGGGGGGCTCACCCGCTCGCGGGGCCTGGCAGCACACCCGCCCGTGGGGTCTGGCGTCCCATGCACCTTCTATATTTTTCTTTTTTTCATTTTTACCTGGAGGTCCTGGGGATCGAACCCAGATCCCTCCATATGGGAGACAGACGCCCAACCACCCGAGCCACATCCGTCCCCCTGCTTAAGGCTGACCAAAGATACCTAGAGTTACAGTCATTTCCCATACAGGATGGTCATATAATAAATCAGGCTTAGTTTATCACCAGCATTCTAAAAACCAGACCTAGGGAGAAAAACCAGGTCTGGGGACACGTGCATGGTTTCTAATATAGCGAATGTTTAGCCTACCCTGATTATCACAAAATCAGGACAGCGAGAATATTCGCAGAGGTGGGTATTTAAAAAAATCTCCTAACACTGTAGTTCCCAGGATTTTCAAGATCACAAAGTTTAAAGTGATGACCTTGCACCTGGGAATATTTATACAGAAGGTCCATGCCATCAGCCATTGGATAGTGGTCAAATACAGATTTGTGTCAAGTCCCAAGACCTAAGTAGTCACAGCTTGAGATCTGAGCACCTACAAGCCTGGCCCTCCATCACGTTTGAGCTGATCGGTACCTTGTGTTGGTTCTACTTCTGCAATATGGATTATTTGCGATTATCACAATAACAAAAAATTGAAATGCTTTTTAGATCTTCCTTCTCTTCCATTCTTTGCTCAATTCCCCAGATGAATATCCTTTAGCCCATACTTGGTTTTAAGAAGGATAGTAAACTGGGAGAGTATGAGTTGAAGATATCTCTCAGTGCTGCCGGCTGTGTCCCATGATCTAAAAACCTGAGAAAGTCCTGACTGGAGGAGAGTGCCATACAATAAACGAGGTCTGAGGCTTCGGGAAAAATAGCTGGTAACCGATACATGGTGCTAAATCAAAATAAACAAGGTAGTTGCAAAGCAGATCAAGAAAATCTGCAGTGGTAAAGAAATCAGAGCAAGGACTGGTAAACGGAAAAAGAAAGGCCTCACCGCTAATTTATGACAATATTCGTTCAAGACCAACCTTCAACTCATGGTGATTTACTGCTGGGAGAAACAGCCAGGCCCAAGGAAAAGTCCTTCCTGCCACTCTGCTGAATCCACAGCAGAAACAACCTGCTCGAGGACTTTTGCCAGTTTCAACATCCTCCCCTTTAGGTCAAACAAAACCATTTAAGGATTCTTTTAAATGAGTCAAGAGCCTAACGCTAAGTAGCAAATGGGGCTGTTCAATAAATGTTAGTGTCCTGAAGTCATCAAGCATGTGGGCAATGGATAAACCATATCTTCTCTTATTCCACCAAAGTTAAATTTTGTGGTTGGTGAGAAAGTCAAGGTTTCCGACTAATTAGTCCACAAAGGCACTGGGTCGTGGTCCTTTCTGACTCTTACTCTGGCTATTGCTTCTTGTCTCTTCCTCACTGACAGCCGGCGGCCTCTGCCCTTCTCGTCGCAGCCAGAGGCTGAGCTGGACTTGTTCACCACTTGGCGAATGTGGTGTTTCCTTTGGGTTCTAGCCAACCAAAACATGCCATTTGGCAGAAGTCATCGGCCAAAGCCTTTTCAGTGTCCTGGCTCCTGCCCCACGTGTCCCTTCATTCCTGCCTTAACATGTGGGTCAGGAAAGGGAAGCAGCATTTACCTCATTTTCTACCTTGGATTTCAGGTGAGTTTTTTTCCTCACAAGGAGTAACCATGCAGCTGAAATTTAGATGACTCTAGTGAAGTCTCCTCCATTTCTTCCTCCACGGTAATTTCACAAGTGCTCATGTATCTTATATCCAGCTGAGGTAAATTCAAGCTGTTTTTACCTCCAGGAAATGTGCCCAATTGTGCAGAAACAATTGCCCTAAAATTATAGATGTTGCCATTGAGCCACCATGTACGATTGGACAGGCTGTAGCCTGTACAAGGACGCCTAACCCAGAAGGTAATGGAGTTATAATCCAGTCTTCACTCAGTTTGCTAAGCAATGCCCAGAGAGGTTGCCTTTTCCTAATTCACACAAAGCCACCATATGGGGCAGAGTGACCTTGGTCATGTCAAAATGACTTAGAAAGAATCCAGTAAACCTAAGAAGCTAGGTGTTATGTGGCTAAATAGGCTATGCAAATAATACTACCAATTAACTTTTGTATATTCTTCCACATAATCCCTATGGAAATCCATTTTCCAAACAATTTGTTCATTTATTAATTTGAAAAAAATCTAATCTAATAAATGTTCCTAGACTTGAAAACTGAAATGATATAACTAGCAAAATTCATCAAACTTAAGCAATGTTATTGCTGAAATATAAATGCCTGAAGGTAGAAAAGCACTCCCAAAGTCTTCTCCCTAAAGGACAAAATTAATTAGTTGTTAAAAAAGCTTAGAGATGTGAAATGAGTTCAAGAACGCTCTAAATAATGTAATATGAAATATGGGATTTGCATTCTTCCCCCACCCAGCTGACTTACAGAGAACCTGAAAACATACTTTGATGGAATATATTTTCAATAGGACAGGAAATATTTTTGCCTATAGAACACATGCAGACATTAAACTC
The DNA here is from genome assembly GCA_029593785.1 of Cabassous unicinctus. Lineage (NCBI taxonomy): Eukaryota > Metazoa > Chordata > Mammalia > Cingulata > Chlamyphoridae > Cabassous > Cabassous unicinctus. The sequence goes on from JAQZBX010110385.1 coordinate 9,773, forward strand.
CAAAATGGCCTACCCAAATATAATAAATATTAAGTGCAAAGCACTTGGTAATAGGAAAGACAAGAAGACATTAAAGAAACTAGCCAGGCCCTTCAGGGACCAAAATCTGAAGTAGAAACAGCTTTAAAAACTCTCACAATGGGGCCACTACAAGAACTGCTGTCTTAGGGCCACACATGATGCAATGGGAATGGGTGGTGTAGCAGTTTCATATTATTTATGAATTCCAAAAAAAGATATTGATTATATGTGTAAACTAGGCTGTTCCTCTGGGTGTGATACCCTTTGATTGTATTAAATGCAAAGATTTTACATTTACTTGATTAAATAAAGATTAGGGCTTTGATTCCACACGTCAGTGGGGCATGACTCAGGGTTGAGTCCCTGCCTCCTTGCTGGGATATATAAATGGACACTCACTCAAGATGACACACAGAAGAAGATACAGGAGAAGAAGAGAGAACTTTGTTGGTTTTGATCCTGAAGTCCCAGGAAGAGCTGAGTCATTCTCCCGATAGTTTGCAGCTGAAGAGACCAGAGCCATGAGCAGCTGAGAAGGTCCAGAAAGAAACGAGCCCTCCAGACTATAGCTGAGATCTTAAGGCTCAC
>JAQZBX010110386.1:0-10384 GCA_029593785.1 Cabassous unicinctus
TGGCTGACCCAAGTTAAAATTTCCAGAAACTCTCTCTCTAGAATCTTTAGCAGAAGAAAGACAATGAAAGCCCTTGGGATTCCACTTCCTCTAAGCAGTAAGATCATGACCAGGCTGCTCTTGGTAATGTAGGGTTTCTTTCTTCCCAGACTCCAGAGCTGTGCAACTGTCTGTCTGTTACATCAAAGAATTCTCCAGCCTGTCATGGATTCTGAGCCCCAGATAGTCTTCTAATAAACCTCTTTGAGAATAGTTTTGGGTGGATCCATGAAAATAAGTTGAATTTGATTTACAAGATTAAGGTAAATACTAAGAAAGAGGTTATGAAGACTTGCCACTTCCTTCTCCAATTCAAGCCTGCTTCTTGTCAAAACAATATCATTTTCTACTCTTTCTTCTCAAAAAGGAATATAATATAAATTTCCACTCAGGATTAGATTTAAAATACGTGTTAGTACTAAAGTTTGTTGCAATTGATTTATTAATAATTACAATAATAATTATAATACTAGCACCACCTTATAAGATTAGTTATCTGGAACTTCCATCCCATTTTAAGCTTGGTGGTTCTTGTAGTTAATCATCCAATCTTTCGTAGTCATAGGTACTTGCCAAAAAAGTAGGGGAAATAGGAAGAACTCCAATCCTTGTGAACTCTGGTGAGCTGTAGTTCCTGTTCAGTTGTACATTGTCAATAAGAGCTTGAACATTAACTTAAATGTGTAAAGATCTATGAAGAATGATTTGTGGTTTTGAATATAGCAGATTATATAGCCTATTAATTAAAACAACTGGTCAACAGTTGAGATATATACTCAATAAATAATCTAGATGATACGAGAATCAGATGGAGCTTTTGTTTGTTCTTTATGATGTTACATATGTATTTTCCAAAATGTTTCAACATAGCTCATTGAGTACATGGCCAGCTGTAAAAATTATTCAAAAAGAATTTGTTTTTTATAGGTCACCACTTCCTTTAATATGTTGTCCCCCCTCCTAAAGCCCCTTTCAGCTCCCAGTGAATTTATGCTGCTCAAATATTCCAACTAGGTCACTCCACTGAGGCTGGTTCCATTGGGAAGTCATGACAGCCTCAGCATTGAATTTTTTTTTCTGTTTTCCAGTTTTCCTAGGAGGAAGAAATCACTGACTCATACAAATAAACAGTTCTCAGCGTATTTATAAATTATAGTGACGTAGGAGTTTAAAGTTAAACCATTCAAGGGAAGCGGGTGTGGCTCAATTGATAGAGCTCCCGTTTACCATATGGGAGGCCCCGGGACTCCTTGTGAGGGCAGGCCGGCCCGCGCGGCCCGGTGGGCTGATGCAGCAAGACCTCACAACAGGAAGCGGGTGTGGCTCAATCGATAGAGCCCCCGTTTACCATGTGTGAGGCCCCGGGTTCGCTTCCCGGGGTCTCCTTGTGAGGGCAGGCCAGCCCGCGCGGTGCGGTGGGCTGATGCAGCGGGACCTCACAGCAAGGGGGAGATAAGCAGACACAGAGAAAACACACAGCGAATGGACATAGCAAACACAAGCAGCAAGTGGGGGGATAAATAAATAAAAATAAATAAATCTTTAAAAAAAAAAAAGTTAAACCATTCACAATGGTTTATCAAGACAATCCTTAGTAATTATAAATATACAAGTCAGATAAGTACTTACTAAGATAAGCTCTAAAATTTGTATAGGTCAACATTTTCACAATATAATATATTAATGTAGCATTTCTTAACCCTGCCTACTGCTGGAGACCTTTTAAATAATAAGGAAGCTGTAGCCCCAGGTGAAGAAGATGACCTGTGGCTAAGAGGGCAAGCTTGGGAGCCAGACTGTGTGGGTTTTAAATTCTGACTCCCAAATATTTACCTATTCCTTGGATAAAGTTACTTAACAAGTCTGAGCCTTAATTTACTCACCTACAAGATGGGGACAATTATATTACCACCTCACTGATGGTGGATTTTTAGATGTGAAATACTGCCAACATGTGCCTGCACATAAAAATCCTCAGTGACCATAGATGACTAGTGCCAGTCCTTGTCGTTTCCTTGGTATGTTCTATGGTGGTGCCCACCAGAGGAGCTAAGGTGGTACACGCAGTGAAGTTGTCATAGCCAGATATTACAGGTTGATATTTTTTGAAAGAAAGCTAGTACAGAATTATATCATCTGCCTTCCTAATAAACGCCACAGGTATAATTATGCAAAAGGAGAGTGGAAGAAAATTTATTCCAAGATCTACTCAGAAAGGAGTTAACCTGGTTACACTTTTCTTTTTTGCATTGTCTATGATCAGTCAGTGTTTGGTATATAGCATATTTGAGATGCTGTGGGGAATTTTATTTCTTCTCTAAAATAATGTATATAATACATACATACACAAACGTAACTATATATTTATATATAGCTAATATTGATATCTATATCTATGTATCCACCTATGTAATGAATTTTCATGAAAACTCTGTGCAACTCTGAAGCAACTAGTGTACAGCAAAGTCCTGAAGCACCCTGGCATAGAGGGACATCCTTGGGCTGCAACTGGGCAAGCCTGGGTTCAAATCCCCTCTTTTGTAGTTCCTGTTCTTTTGCTCTTTTGTGCCTTTGCCCACGCAGCTCCCTGTGCCTGGCTGTGAGCTCCCCTGGGCCTCATTGTCTCCAGCCCCTGCTCCAGGACCCAGTATCTGCTCCATAAACTGTTTGTTCATGGAAGGGAGAGAGGAAAGATAACTGATTAGAATGCAATGATTTAAACCAGCAAGGGGAAAGTTATTTCTTGAAATGTAGGCATTTTAATGTCACACTTCCGACTTCATGGTGCCTCGATAGTCTAACTCAGGTGTTTCAATAGCCTACCGGGCTGAGGATTGGTGTTGACCATGAAAACTTTTCATGGGTCAAAGTAAAGTGAGGAAATAAAAACACTGTAGTAAGTTTTCCATATTGCAAAATTTATTCAATATAATGGACGGTCTTTTGTTTAAGATTATGTCCTTGCTAAATTTCCAGGATTTAAATGTTCTTTTCTTTGATGGCCATGTGGTAATAATAGACAGAAGGTTTTAAAAATGACTATTTGGAAAACCTATGTTTGTCTACTGTACTGTGTTGAATAGTGCTCCCCAAAATTTCATGTGCATCTAGAAGCTAAAAATGTGACCTTATATGGAAATAGGGTCTTTGCAGGTGTTATTACTTAAGATGATGTCATGCTAGAAAAGGGTGGGCCCTAAGCCCACTGACGGGTGCCCTTATAAGAAGGCCGTATGAAGACAAAGAGACACACAGACGCAGAGAGAAGGCCATGAGGTGACGAAAGCAGAGACTGGAGTGGTGAACCTCCAGTCAAGGCATGTCAAGGATTGCTGGCAACTCCCAGAAGCTAGGAGGAAGCAAGGAAGGATTTTTGCTTAGAGCCTTCAGAGAGCATGGCGCTGTTGATACTTAGTTTGGACTTCTAGCCTCCAGAACTGTATGAGAAGACATTTCTGTTCTTTTAATGTACCCCATTTGTGGTAGCCCTAGGAAAACAATACATCACCTTCCCCTTTTTATTTTTCATATATGAAATCTAAAAATCCACCACTCTAGAGTGCTATTAACTCTAGTAGCAAGAAAGGTACTTTTGGCAGCCAGGTCTTATAGTGCCCTTAAAAAATACCAAGGAGGCATCTGGTCAACTGCAATTTTTAAAGAAAATAAAATAATAAGGACTGCTATCAGTGGAAATAGATGACTAAGATAACAACCAAACACAAACAACTCTTGCTGTTAAGAAAAAAGTTGGTCTTGATTTGTATTACTCTACCTTTCTTTAAAGAGGATCTTAATTTATTAAATATATGTAATTTGCTTATAATTTTGTAATTTGAAATTATTTATAAAAGGACAAACAAAATGTACATCTAACTGAAGTTTTCTTATATCATCCAACTTAGGGCTGAGGTGTGATGTTAGCTGAATGATTTTCTTGAGACTTCTGAAATCTTCCATATAGGTGACTCCTTGATTTTTGGCTCATAATGCCAGCTCTGTAAACATGTTTACTGCAAATAAGAAGGTAGACTAAGGCACTGTTTTGCTCCTCTGCATCAGCTAAAGTTTTCTTTCTCAGATTTACACTTTCCCTTTGGCTAATAGACTGAGAATTCCCCAAACATTCAGTTCCTCAAAGTTCTGTGACAAATATTTTCCTCTCTCCACTGAGTACAACTACTTCCCCAATGACTTACAGTGTGAAAAAATCATTTCCCGTCATGACCAGAGCAGAAGAGCAGATGTGTTAATGATACCCTTAGGCCTCTATTTACTGGAAAGTTTGGTAAATGAGAGCAAAGTTAGAGAAATGCTGCATTACTTGTCCTTTTGGACTATGAGCTCAATTTAAGCAAATTGCTGCTTCAAGGTGTAAAACTGCAAACGAAGTGTGTTGGGCTTTGGCAAATATCCAATCAACACATTTAATTACTGTTATTAGCAATTCTCTCAAGATTTTACTTTTAACAAACAGAAGCTTTTCCAGTGATATCATGTGCTTGAAATGTGTTGATAATTTTGTTTTTAAGCATCTTAAAGTTTTTATCTTATATTAAATAAAGTATTTTCTCCTAAGAACAGAAATTAAAAAGAGTTTTGGGAATCAGGAAAAACACATAGACCATCAATTGGTTTTCCTTCCTTGGTTTATATTATTAGACACACACAAAACAAAACAAAACAAAACACAACAGTAACATCTAATTTACTACTATGTAATAGACTAGAGATAAACTAACTTGGTGTATTACACAATGCTAAGTTAGAATAGGTATAAGTATAGCTAAATCACAGCTTAGTTCAATGTAAAAAAAAAAAAGCAAGGTGAAAAACTGTGGTCATTACCAGGGTACTGAATCATCTAAATTCTCTTCTTCATCCCTCTCCTTACCACCATCAAACAAGACCACAAACAAAAGAAGCCAGAATCCTTCCTTGTGATGTGCCCTGGAAACATACTGGCCTGAGTTTGTGTTCAAACTTTGAAAACTATTAGCTATGTGACCCATGACAATTTATTAAACCTCTTTAAGTTTCAATCTTCTCGTTTGTAAAATGGGTAACACATACCTTTCAGGGTTGTTGTGAAGATTCATTCATGTATTAAACCATTTGTTCTTTCACACAAGTATTTACTGTGCATCTATTATATGTTAGTCATTGTGCTAACTAGATGCCAAAGACACATATGTGAACAAGACCAACATATTCTCCATCCCTTGGAAATTTTCAAGAAAATAAAATGATATTTTCCAGAAATAAAATGAGATTATATTTATAAAGTGTTAGCCTGATGTACAGCATATAGTTCATAATATATTGTCAGTAAATTGGAGTTATTATTATTATATACAATTCACTTTGGCATCTTAAATCTGGTCATTATTGCAGAGATAAAATTAAAATATATGTCCCTGACTCTCTGTTTTGAGCTCAGACCACAACATTACGTGTTATCCTTTCTGTTCAACTGGTATAGCAAGCCCTAAAGGACATTGTTGCAATCATACTCTTGCTGCCTTCACCCAGTTTCTTTTCTCATCTGGCTAACTCCTGTTCAATACACCAGTATTTTTGTCTATATATTGGACATCTCATCTTTAGCAGGCACCTAAAATTCGACATGAGGCAAACTAAACTAAATCATTGTCGTCGCTGGCCGGCTCTCTCGCCCTACAGGGTCCGGCGACCTGGGAGCTCGTCGGCTCCGGGCGTCCCCGAGCGCCGCCAGCCAGGGGTCTGCAGGCCCAGGCGTCACCGAGCTGCAGATGTAAAGGGGGAAACAGACGCCCTTGGTTGGTGTCCTTGGGTCTCGGTTGCCCAGGGACGGCAAGTAACGGATAACGGAGACTATGCACACTCCGGAGACTGGGTTGGGTTCCAAGTCTGAGTTTATTAGGCAAGTTTTGGTATTTATGCTAAGTGGGGGTGGGGAAATGGGGAAGTGAGACTGGGCAGTTTCTAATTGGTAGGGACAGGCTTTATGCCTATAAAGGTCAGGAAGGTGAGGGAGGGGTGGAGCTGTGCTGCGGTGGAAAAGGAAGGGGTGGAATTGCTCCACAGCGGGAAAGGAAGGGGTGGAACTGCGCCGGGGCGGGAACGGGAGGGGTGGAGCCAGTGCCACGGCAGGCATCCCGTGGTGATGATTGGGGAGCGAGAGGCCGCAACAGGTGTCAGCAGCTTAGCTGCGGTGGTTAAGGGAGCCTCCCTCTCTGGTTGGTTGCGGCATTTGGCGTTAGGACAGTGTTTTACGCTCTGGTTTTCTCCCGCAGTGCGCTTGGAGTTCTGGTACCACCCTCGCCCCCCCCCCCCATCTCCTCCAACAAATCATCCCATTATCCAACCTTTTCCTCCTACGTTCTCAATTGTTGGAAATCCTTGACTCCCCCCTTCCACATCCAGTCAAGTGTGGTTAATGCACACCAATTCAGGCCCAAGGACCCTGGAAGAAATCCCACACTTGGTTTTATTCCTTGACCTCTCTAGTCAATTCTCCACACTACAGCCATTGATTCACCAAAAACCCAAATCTGGCCATGTCTTTCTGCTGATGAACATCTGTAAATGATTTTGCCTTACTTACACCTTAACAATTAACATCCAAATTCCTTGACCACCATAAAAGGTCTTCTGTCATCTGGCCTGTCTACTTTGCTTCTGTATCTCTTTCCCCTTGTCTTACAAGCACATTATATTTCACCCATACCAAGTGTAGCCGTTGGGCAATATGAGTAATTATGAATTCCAAAAATATAATTGGATCATGCTTTTAAATTGATCTGTTAATCTGGGCATGATTAAGTTATGATTAGGGTATTGACTGGGTCACTTCAGTAGGGCGTTGAGCCCTACCCCTTGGTGGGTGGGGGAAAAATATAAAAGGCATCACAAAAAACAGAGTTGCAGCAGTTTTTGAGTTGCAGTTTTCTTGTTGGAGTTTTGATGTTGGAGAGAAGGCCCCAGGAGAAGAGAAGCAAGCCGTTCGCCTGAGAGTTCACAGCTGGCCTTGTGGAGAGAAGCAAAGCCTAGAGAACCTAATAGTCTACAGCTGACCTTGTGGAGGAACCAGAAGAGCTAAGCCTGGAGAGAAATGCAGCCCCAGGAAGAGAGGAACCCAAGAAGCCTGAACCCTGGCAAATGTCGGCAGCTGTCTTGCTCCAACACGTGGCAATGGACTTTGGTGAGGGAAGAAACTTATGCTTTATGGCCTGGTAACTGTGAACTTCTACCCCAAATAAATACCCTTTATAAAGACCAACCCATTTTTGGTATTTCACATTAGCACCCCTTTGGCTGTTACACAAAGTCCTTGAAAATTCTGTACCTTTTCACAACTCCCAGGCTTTGAACACTCTACTCATACTTCTCAGAATGTTCATCATCACACTGTTTACTTACATGATTTCGAAGCCTTACCTCAAGCATAACTCTTTTCTGAAGCTTGTCTGATACTGCTATCTCTTCCATTAGGCCAAGGTGATGTTTACTTCCATGCTCTCTAAAAGTAATTCAGGTATAGTTCTATTATTGCACATATATTGTACTGGGAGGGTCTTTTTTTTTTTTTAAAAAAAAGTCAGTTTTGGTAAATGAGTATATACAAAAAAATATTTACCTGAATACGTGTAAGGTATAAATGTTAAGTATGAACATCACAATCAGCATCCTTGTAGCCTATGCTCAGTTTAGGACAAAAATCAATAGTCCATAGATGTGAGGGTCTATTTCTTAAGTTTTAATTTTATTCTATTGGTCTATTTGTCTGTCTTTGTGCTACTACCATGTTTTGATTACTGAGGCTTTGTGATGAGTTTTAAAATCAGGAAATGCAGTCCTCCAACTTTATTCTCCTCTTCCATGATGGTTTTGGCTATGCAGGGACCCTTACCCTCCCACATAAATTTGATGATTGACTATTCCATTTTTACAAAAAAAGGCTGTTGGAATTTATATTGGGATTGCACTGAATCTGTAAAATCACTTTGGGTAGAACTGACATGTTAGCTGTATCAAGTTTTCCAATCCATGAACATGGAATGTTCTTCTATTTATTTAGGACTTCTTTGATATCTTTTTGCAATGTTTTGTAGTTTTCGTGTATAAGTCCTTTACATCTGTGATTAAATTTATTTCTAGATGTTTAATTTTTTTAGTTATTATTATAAATGGCATTTTTCTTGATTTCCTCTTCAGATTATTCATTATTAGTGTATTGAAACACTACTGATTTTTGCATGTTGTTCTTGTACCTTGCCATTTTGCCAAATTCACTTATTAGCTCTTTTACTTTTGTTGTGGATTTTTCATAATTTTCTTTATGTAGGATCATGTCATCTGCAAATACATAGTTTCACTTCTTCCTTTCTAATTTGGATGTGATTTATTTATTTGTTTGTTTGTTTATTTATTTATTTTGCCTAATAGCTCTAGCTAGACTTACAGTGCAATGTTGAGTAATGGTAGTGACAGTGGGGATCCTCGTCTTATTTCTGATCTTCGAGTGAAAGCTTTCAATCTTTCATGATTGAATATGATGCTAGCTGTGGGTTTTTCATATGTGCCCTTTATCATGTTGAGTAAGGTTTTTTCTATACCTAGTTTTTCAAGTGTTTTATTTACCAAGAAGTGTTGCTGGATTTTGTTAAATACCGTTTCTGTGTCAATTGAGATAATAACATGCTTTTTTCCCTTCATTCTGTTTATATGATGTATTACATTAATTGATTTTCTTATGTTGAACCATCCTTGCATAATTAGAATAAATCCCACTTGATCATGATGTATAATACTTATTTAACATGCTGTTGGATTTGGTTTGCTGGTATTTTTTGAGATTTATGCATCTATGTTCATTAGAAATATTGGTCTATAATTTTATTTTCTTGTGGCATCTTTATCTGGGTTCTGTATACACATGATGTTGGCCTTTTATTGTGATCTTCTATTTCTTCTTGAGTCAGTACAGGTAGCTTGTGTGTTTCTAGGAATTTGTTCATTTTATCTAGGTTATCTAATTTGTTTATGTACATTTGTTCATAGTATCTTCTTGTAACCCTTTTTATTTCTCTGCAGTCAGTAGCAATATCCCCATTTCATTTCTGATTTTTATTATTTGCATCTCTCTTTTTTCTTCATTGTTCTAGCTAAAGTTTTGTTGATTTTTAAAAATTCTTTTCAAAGAATCAACGTTTGCTTTCATTGCTTTTCTCTATTGTCGGTTTTTAATTAATTGTCTATTTTTCAATCTTTGTTATTCCTTCCTTTGTTTGCTTTGGGTTTAATTTTCTCTTCTTTCTAGATTCTCCAGTTGTAAGATTATGTCTCTCATCTGAAATCTTCCTTTTTCTTTAATGTAAGCACTTAGAGCTATAAATTTCCAGCGCAACACTACCTTTGTTGCATCCCAGAAGTTTTTCTAATTTGTGTTTTCATTTGCCTCAAGATATTTCTTAGCATTCCTTGTGATTTCTTCTTTGGCTCATTGGGTTATTTAAGAGTGCATAGTTTAATTTCCACATATTTTTGAATTTTTCAGTTCTCCTTCTGTTATTGCTTTTAGCGTAAATCCATTTTGCTCAGAGAAGACACATTGTATGATATCAATATTTTAAAATTTATTTGAGACTTGTTTTGTTACCAAACATATGGTTTCTACCTGGAAAATTATCCACGTGCACTAGAAAAGAATGTGTATTCTGATGTTATTGGGTAAAGTGTTCTATATATGAGGTTCTTAGTTCTCATTGGTTTATAGTATCCTGCTCTAGTTTCTGTTTGTTTCCTTTTTACAATTTCTGTCTCTTTATTGAGAATCTTTTATTGCTCATTTGTTGTTTTCCTGATATCCTTTAGGATATCTCTGTGTTTTCCTTTATCTCCTTGAGCATATTGAAGATCTTTTTTTTTTTTTTAAAGGCTTTGTCCACTATGCTCAAAGTCTGATTTTCTTTGTTGATAGTTTTGGATTTTTATCTTGTTCCACAAGCTAATGCAAAAACCACTTTTCACTGTGTTTACAAATTGGTTTTGCATTGGCTGGTGCTCTCATTCAGAGTTGGGCCCTTCTGTCAAGAAGATCAGCCTGTGGTGAGTGCAAAGTGCAGGGTCTATTCTTCCCTTCTGAGGCCTGTGTCTTGTCCTGGGCTTGTGCTTGCTGGTGCATTAGGAATTCCCCAGATTACAGGAATTTGAGTGCCCTCAACTCCCCAGGAAATAGACTTTCTCCCCTTCCTGGGGGCTCTATTGTATGACTTAAAGCAGATAATTCTTTGCCCCAGGCTGCTTTGACCTAATTGCCTCTTACACTGCTTTAGCTGTACACAAGCTTCTTCCTGCAAGGCAA
>JAQZBX010110387.1:0-10378 GCA_029593785.1 Cabassous unicinctus
CATTATCTTCCTCCCAGCATGGACATGACTCCCGGGGATGAGCCACCTGGTAGTGAAGGATTACTACCAAGTGCCGACTGGCAATATGACTGGAAAAAGACGTCGAATAAAAGGAGGAAAAGGTAAAGACAAATGAGTTCGAATGGCTAAGAGACATCAAAGTGAGTCAGGAGGTCATTCCAAAGGTAATGCTTATCCATATCTCAGTAGGACCTCGTAAGCTTCCCAAGTGGATATCACCCCAAATAGAGGGACTCTGGAGGGCTCTGGAAACACCCACTTCCTATGTCAGAGCAGATAGCTCTGGGGTTTGGTGCCTTATCATTGGGCCCTACTTTGGTATCTGTGCTCCTAAGAGTGACAGTTAGACTCAAATATGTCTACCCTGCACATGATTCATCTGTCCCTTCTATTCAAACTTATACATGGTGCTGGAGTTTGTAGGCATACATCCAGAGACTGGAGTCTTAGGGCTATCCATGTGTCAGCTGGGCCTGGAATCTCTATGGAGCTGCAACTCCTACTCTACAGCTCAATCGACTCACCCAGGACACCTGGCAGGGAGATGATGATGGACAACGGCCATCTCAGGGTTTGGAGAGAGTCTGCAGCTGAAGGCAGGGTAATCCCATCCATCTCAACCATGGGATATAAAACCCCTCTCAATTGGAGGTGGAGTGGACATCACCATCCCAGAATCCTCAGGATAGGGGGAGAGCTATGGAGTACAGTGGACTTACTGGTATTCTGTTATAGACTTATTGTGATTCAAACAATGTAAGAAATTACAATATTAATGTGAAGCCAGTGGCCAATGGATGCTCTGTCAGCAGGGAGAGGGAAGAGCAGTTGTAATACAGGGGCTTTTTCGGGACTTGGGAATTATCCTGAGTCACATTGCAATGACAGATATTGGCCATTTTATATCATCATATAGCATGCAGAACTGTGGGGGAGAGAGTGTGGTCTACAATGTGAACTATGGTCCATGCTTAATGGCAAAGCCCCAGGATGTGTATATACTTTGCAGGTGATGTGCCACACTGATGAAGGATGTTTATGTGGGAGGTTGTGGGAAGTGTGGAAGGTGGGACATATGGGAATCCCGATAATTTTTGTTTAATATTTATGTAATGTAAGTATCTTTAATAAAAAAAAAATATTTAAAAAAGAGAAAGAAATCACTCGGCTGAGGGAAGACCGAAGATCTCTCCACCTGTGGGTCTCATATCACAGTGGTTGTCTTAATTTTGGGGTCTTCAATCTTTGTCTACCTTAGACCACCTATCACTTATCATGAGATAAAATGTTTGCACTCTTTTACAGCATCATTGCACCTATGTTCAATCCCCTAATCTATACTCTCAGAAACACAGAGATGAAAAATGCTATGAGAAAAGTTTGGTTCCAAACATTTTTGAAGGAAGCATAAAATTAAATTATATAGCTAGAAACTTCCCCAGAGATTAAATATTTTATTTTTCCCATGAATGCCATAGAAGAACATGATAGGACTTAGAGTTTTAAAGTGTCATCTATTCAAATATTAATGCTACCATACAGAAATCATATGGACACATAATGATTTTTTGTGGATATTGAGATGGATTAGGCAGGATTACCTGAACAAAAATCATCTTTGTCAAAGCAATGAAGATGATGCTTTCTTGAGCCATGAATTTTAATGAGAAAAATTAATGATAATTTTATTAAAAACTTCTGATTTACAAGTAGGACACATCATGACACATATTCTGTTGTAATGAGAAGTTAAAATCCTTAAGTAATCATTTTAATTTTGATAGATATTTACCTATATAACATGAAATGGCATTCAAAATCGATTATGCAATGTAAAAACTAGTACAGTAGAACATGACTTAAAGTGGTTTCTGTAGGTTAACTCTTCTGAATTTATGTTAGAAAATAATAACTAATGAATATAATGTATAGTGTGGATGTTGTTTGCATTTCTTGTGGAAGGGTCACAGGAAAGAACTTTATAATCAAAGAGAATGCTGTTCGGAAGGGTATTTGCCCTCTGACCATGAAATGGATATATAATCTCTGGTTATTGACAAGGATAAATTATTTCTAAGTTTTAACTTTAATTTGTTCAACTGCTTTTTAACTTTGATTGCAAGCAAGAGCAGGCATGATAAAAATGTGAGGATATGCAACTTTTTTTTTCTTGATAAGCACAGATAAGGTACTCACATTACATCTAATTGATTATTTGGTTCCAGGTATGCAACTTTGTAGTATTGTAAATCAACACCTAAAAATGAAATGACTGGATTTTGGTTTATGGTAGGTTTTATAAAAAATGTTAAACAGCATTTCAATGCATTTGTTTAATTTTGTATTAATACTTGCAATACATAAGATTTCCATTATATTGGCAATTTGTGCTGTTTCTCTCTCTTTCTTTGGTTGATCATGCATAAATTTGGTTATCAAAATAGCATATTTCCTTTGAATTCAGAATGAGATTTTAGGAGCTATTGTGGATTAAATCCTTATCATGACCCAGTGAACTAGCAAGAATCTTGACCTGAGAAATATCCTTTTATGTAAAATTGAAATATAATGATTTCAAAATGGTTTAGGAATCACAGAATTTATATTAACTTCAAGATATACCTGCACATAAATATTCAGAAAGACATAATTGGTAGTCTTGTAACTTGTCAACTGCCATATATTTTCTATTGAGATGAAGATTCATAGTACTTTAGCCCACTGCTACACCCATGAGTGCCTCCCCCCGCCCATTAGGTTCAACTCTCATGCATGAGATCCAGTATTAAACTGAGTGAGATTCAAGAAATCTGATTTTTAATATTTTATGTATTGCATACAGATTCTGAAGAATTACTAACATTCTCTTCATCTGATTCACTTTTACCATTAATAATGGACTTGGATTAATTGAGTGATATCCAGTTAAGGTTGTTTTCCAGCCTATTTATATAACATTTTCTTTAAAACAATTTATTTTAGATATATAAATATGTATGCTAATTAATATTGAAGACATCCCATGAGCAATCAGTATCACATGGAATATGTAAAATATAGATCAAAGAACCATCCCTTAATTATTATTAGTTATTTACACTTGATGACCAAACATACTGTACATTTAGTACCTGATAATTATTACTCTTTGTTAATAAAAGGAGGATAGTAAGCCTTATTATGGTGCTGATGAACTAAAAGGAATGCAATGAGACTTTCCATTGATGAAATTAGAGTGAAATAATTATTAAAAAGTCTCACAACTGACATTATTTTAATGCCTTAATGGTTATTTGTTTGACCTCTAAAATCATCCTAAAGGCACAGAGGTTGAATTTGTGAATAAATGCATGTGATGGTTTCTAAGTAAACTTGCTACAAAATTATCCTGCATTATATAAAAAGGACATCCAGAGGGGCCAGATATGACTACTGCTTTGCATCTACATTAAGGTAGAAAATGTGCTATAGCTTTTGCAGCTCCACTGGGTGCCTGATAATTATTCATATTTGTATAAAGTAGCTCATGGAAGTACATACTCCATAGTCTAAATTCTCTTTTTTCCAATATAAATAAATTCTCAGGATTGTACAAAACATAAGCTTTTAACCATTCATTAATGTTATAATTAGACATCAATTGCAAACTGACCACATTGGGTCCTCCCTTTTATTGACTTTTTTTTTTTTTTTTGCCTAGATTGTATATAAAATTTCTTGCAAAGCTATAAATTTTAACAATCCAAACTTTTTCTTACTCTCAGCACTATAAGCATTTCAAGTCACTGCCTCCTTACCTCCATTCTTTTGATCTCGTTTGTTGTTCAGTGGGCTTTTTGGATGTGCATATTCACATTTTTGTCAAATTTGTAATGTTTTCTTACATTATTTCTTCAAATATTTCTTCTAGTCCTTTTACTGCTTCTTCTGACTCTGGGATTACCTAAATGCTTATGTTGTTATGCTTAGGCTATTTTTGCTTCTTCAAAATCTTTTTTTATTTTCTGGTTCTCAGCCTGACTCATTTAAATTGCCTTGTATTCTAGTGCACTGATTCTTTCTTCTGCCAGCTCTATTCTGCTGTTGAACCTTTCTTGGGAATTTTTCACTTCAGTTATTTTTGTCTTCATCTCCAGTTTGGTTTGGTTCCTTTTAAAAATTTCTATCTCTTTATTGAGTTTCTCATATTGCACATTCTTTGTTTTCCTGAAAGCTTTTAATTCTTTCTTTTCATCTCCTTAGGCATATTGAACATCTTTTATTGTTTTAAGTCTTTGATCTACACTGCCTGCTTTTCTTTGTTGGTGTTTTCTGGATATTAGATTTAGATTGTTTTATCACCTTCTTTTGGATGGACCATCCTTTCCTGTTTCTTTGTTTGTCTTGTAATCTTTTATTGCACACAGTAAACCATGGTATTTTACATTGTTAACTCTGGTATATAGTCCCTGAACAGTCTGTTTCTTGAGTGTGTATCAAACTAGATATATGAGGGAGATTTTCTTGAGTACTAGAATTTAACATAACCAAACCAACCAATGTAAAAAAAAAAAAACACCTTTCACCATCTTTGCAAGTTGTTTTTGCATTGACTGGTGGTCTTCTGAGTTTATAACTCCAATCAAGATGTTATACCCAGTTTGTTTATCCATTCATCAATTGATGGACATTTGGGTTCTTTCCATTTTTTGGTAATTGGTATGTATAAACAATGGAATATTATCTAGTTTTAAATAGGAAAGGATTTCTGATACATGCAAAAGCATGCATGAACCTTGAAAACATCTTGAATGAAATAAGCCAGACACAAAAGGAGAGATATTGTAAGCTCTCATCAGTATGAAATAATTAGAATGAGAAAACTCAGAATTATAATCTAAACTATAAGTTATAAGGGGATAAGGTGGGAATATGTAATAGGTAGTTAAGGCTTAAAATGTATTGACTTCTTATTTGGAATGAGGGAAATATTTTGGTAATTGATTGTGCTAATGACAACATATTGTGAATAAAAATAACTACAGTGAAATATATATTTCAATGTGTTTAAAAGGGAAAATGTTAGGTTTTATATATGGTAATGGAATATTTTTTTTCAATAGCACTACTCAAACAGTTAAACCACAGCCTACAGTAAATAGTACAATTAAAACTCTGCTTTCATCAGTTGCAACAACTGTACCACACCAATGCAAGGTGTTCATAATATGTTTGCTGTTCCAACCCAACACCTGAAAGGAACAAATTTATGAGGCCATGGGACCAAAGAATGCTCTCTACAGAGAATTAAACATAAGCTTTATTGGTACTTAAGGACAGGAGAAAATCTCTGAAGGTGGCAGAGTGAAATTTATGAGCCATATAAGTGAGTTTATATTTAGTGTGTCTTAACTCTTTTTGCATTTGTCTGTTTTTTTCGGTGTATATTCTCATACCTCTGGATAGTAATATTATATTAACAAATGGAAATTCTTAAAAGAGCTCTGTTCAATTAGCCAAAAGTTAAATAACTGCTTATATTGGTAAATGAGTACTCCTGAAGTGCAAATTAGAAAGCCAAACAGGATAAAAAGTCACATAAAATCTGAATAAAGAAAAAATTTAAAGGAAAGAAACTAAAGTTTATCCTGAATTCTTCCATAATCTTTCTATAACCCCAAGGTCTTCTCCTAACCTTGAATGAATTCCAATAATACATGTTGAGGAAACTAAGGGATTGGCTGGGTGTGTAAAGAAAGGGGAGATGTGAGTTTAACCTAGAATTCTACTAGGTCCAGAAATGAAAATGATAGGGACAGAGGGGATATTACTGAACAAACCTTGTTTTGTATAGTCTGTACTGTAATTTCCAAATTAAATTTTAACAGCTTTTGAGAGGACAGTAATAATCCAATAGCCAAATTTCAGTAAGTAAAGAAAAAGGCATTTGAAAATTATGGAAAGATTTTTCTAATATTATGATTAAATAAATTAAACAATTATATTCCAGACCTTGGCAGTCAGTATATTTGAAGATTATTTACAATTTTGAATTTTATTTAAAAAAATAAGATTTAGCCTCCTGTGAAGGAAGGAAGATATATCTCTTGCATAAATTATAAGTGTTTCAATTTTATTTAGCTTGGGTGTAATCTTAGTAGCACTAGAGAGCACTAATGAAATAAATTAGCATTAATATGTGTTAAAACCTTTAAGATGATGAAAATTGTAAGTTTTTGGCTAATTAAATTATTATCAACCTCTTTTTAAAATTATTTTGCCTAAATTAAAATGAATATTTTTTCCCCCTTCACAAACAGAATGAGGGATATGAGACCTAAATGGATATAGAAAGAAACAAAAGGTTTGTGGAAGTCAATTCATAGTCAATGCTGACTAAACGTTTATAAGTTTGCAAAAGGGTATGTGCTTTGTCCAAGGATAAGATGATTGGTTTTCATAAAATCAGGTTGGAAATATGTAAGACAAGGCTTGAATAAGTATAGAAAGCTGTAAAAGGTATTGTAGAGGTAGCGTTAATTAGGGGAATTTGTTTTTAAAAGGTGAAATTTGTCTTGAGATGAAGTAACTACAGACTATGTGATTCTGTATAGTTTTGGGAAGTTTGTAAAAGCATTTTCTAGACTGGAATATTTAAATGGTATATTAGTCGGCCAAAGGGATGTTAATGCAAAGTACCAGAAATCTGTTGGCTTTTATAAAGGGTATTTATTTGGGGTAGAAGCTTATAGTACAAAGCCATAAAGAGTGAGTTACTTTCCTCACTCAAGTCTTTTGCCATGTGTTGGACCAAGATGGCTGCTGGTCTCTGTGAGGGTTCAGCCTTCCTCTTCCTCTTAAGGCTTCATGGTCCCAGCTTCTTCTGATCTCAGCTGTGCATTGGCATAGGGCTCATCTCTCTTCCCAGGGCTCATCTCTTTCTGGGCTCAGCTGCTCTGCTCTCTCCACAAGGCCAGCTATAAACTATCAGACAAAAGACTCGGCTCATTCCCCAGGGCTCCAGCATCAAAAAATAAACTCTCTCTTCTGTCTTATCATTTTCTGTTTGAGGGTCTGCCTTTCAGTTCCCCTTAAGAATAATGTTGTAAACTCTCTTAGGGTGAAGTTGAGGCAGGTTAGTATAGGAAACAGGGAAGAAAGCTGGTCAGAATAAAGTCTGTGAAAGACTCTGCTAATGAAGTTCAGTTTGAAAATCCCAGATTACTTTGTTATCTAATAATGGAAATGTTGCTTGTATACTGTTAGATCAGTGTGATATGCCCCTTATTGTTCCTACAAATTGGACAGCATGGAACACCTTACTGGCATGGCAGAACACAACCCATTGACAAGTTTGGAACAAGACCTTCTCATTTAAGACTGAGATTAAGCTGCCATCTTTCAATGAGACTCATAATTATGTGTGTGTGTGTGTGTGTGTATATATGTGTGTGTGTGTGTGTGTGTGTAAATACATACATACATATATACACACATATTTTCTCTTCTAAGGGAACAGGTGAATAAGCCCCAGACTTTATTACAATATGCTGTATATATTGGTTTAGGATGGTTAATGGCTGAATTTGTCACCCGAGATCACATTGTCCTTGATTTGCATAGAATGACAAGAGGAAATCTGTGATGTGGGTGATTAGCCCCTGAGTTGTGTAATTTTACTATCATGGCTAGATATAGAATAAAGTGCACCCCCTGGTGGTTCTACTCAATAAGCATTTTTTTTTTGTTTTGTTGTGTTGTGTTGTGTCAGGTCGTGCTACCACTGTCACTGAAAAACACATAAGGTCTTAGCCAATTACAATGCTCAAGCCCTTAATGGATCCAAAATAACAATTTTCTTAGTAAACAAATAAACTGCCCAACTACAAAAGGTAGTTTTACAAAATAGGATGGCTTTAGATATTCTTATTGGGTCCCAAAGTGAAACCTGTGTCCTCATTTTTGTTCAATGTTGTGTATATATTACTCCTATTACTCTGTTACCTTTTATACTATTGTTGTGTAATGTGGATGCAATGCTTGTCCTATGTCAATGTAAGCCACTACCTGGGGGTGGATTGTGGAGAACCGCAAACTCTCCATCACTTTATATCTCTGATTTTTACTGCTTTTAAGAACTCCTGTTGAATCAGTGTTGCCTGTAATATGCAAGCTCAATCTTGGAAACACTTTTATGAGTAAATAGTAACCAGTTAGGAATACTTGAGGACTATAAATGCAGTTAAGCACTAATTTAGACATTTAGACAGACAGACTTTAAACACATATATTTTTGATTACTCTTCAGGAGTACACTTAGATACAAAGTCCAGGAGAAAGCTATTGATTCAAAATTGACAGTTGGTTTAACACCTTGATAAAAATTCTGATCAAAAGAAAATGTGACTAAAACTTAAGACATCCTCAAAATAACATCTCATTTAAATCTTTTACAGTTTGCACAAATATTATGATCTTTCCATTTTGTAACATATTTTTAATTGCAGACTTCAACAAGTTGCTATCATTTCTTTCTTTCTTTTTTTCAGAGTTTTCAAGCTCAAAGTTAATAAATTTTAATAGCACCGATTTTATTAATATGGCTATTCAGATCTAATTAGAATTAACATGGAAACAGAACAGAAAACATTATTGTTGTGAAGTTTGACCATTTCTCCAGCAGCTACAATAATTCTATCAGCCACCACTAGCCCAGAGCATGCCACGTTGATTAGGCCAGTAATTTATTAAGGTAGGAAGGGAAGAGAAATCGGAGAAAATAACAGAGCATGGATCCCAGAAAGAGGAAGGGGCTGAAGAGTGATAAAGTGGGCTGATTTACAGACTACAATTTTCCATTGTAGGTTATAAATGCCCAGGCTTTTCTTGCATGGCCATCATGGCAGGGGAAAAATGGTGAGAGTAGGGCAAGGAAAGCAGGAACCTGGGCAAAGGCAAGAAGAACACTGATTTGGCTATCCATTTGCTTTTGAACAATTAATTATTCCACCCCTTTGCTAGTGGCATGGGAGAAGTTCCAGATGTTTGCTGTTTTGATTGATTACCCCACCCATCAATCCTCCAGGAAGCCCCAAATGATAAGGCCCCTGGACAATATTTGGGAATTTTCCTGGCTTCCAGAAGAAACCTTGTTCTGAATGAGAATTCTCATGAAGGTCTTCCACAAGCCATCTTGGGGGTAGTGAAGAACACATGTTAATTGTGGCAGTTTTTCTGCCAGTTTCCAGATCCATGTATTGATTCCCTACCCAGCCTGCTTCAATCCCTAGTTCATATAGCTCCACTGGTGAATTTTTACAAAAATAAAAAAGAACACCAATTCAAAATAACATTTCTGGAAAAAGGTGAAGAGAATATACCTGTTCGCTTTCCTTTAGGCAAGAATTTTCCTGTTATTTATGACATATTGCATTTTTTATTTACTTGTTTCTTTAGAATTTTCTACATGGACAAATATATCACCTATAAACATAGACAGTTTTATTTTTTCCCATCCAAAGCAGATGACTTTTTTTTCTTTAAAAAGGTAGACAAGAAGATTTCTGAACTACATGATCAATATACAAAAACTGAATGTAAATGTTTTATTTGGATCAAAAATCAGTCACAGAATTATAAATGACATTATAGTAGCATCAAAATACTTAATATTTAATGAAATACTACAGTTAATGAAATATGAAAAATATGCACAAGTAGCATTACACTGAAAACTACAAAACTTTGATGACAGAATGTAAAGAACGCCAGATATGGAGGAACATTCCAAATGTATAGATGACACAACTCTATATTTTAAAGACGTCAGTACTCCTTCCTCCTTATTAATCCCTATATTCAAAGAAATACATGCAACAAATCCAAGAAGGCACTTTGGTTTTTCATTTTAAACCTAATTCTAACATATATACGCAAATGCTAAGGATCCAGAACTGCCCACACAACTGCATAATAGAACTTACAAGTAGATTGTCTACTATGTGAAATCAAGGCATATTTTAAAGCTACAGAAATCAAAGCAGTATGTTATTTCCTAAAGATGTACAGTTAGGTCGACGGAAGAGCCTAGAGCATTCAAAAGTAGATCTGCACATGTGTCTTCAAAGGAGCAACAGCAAAAAACCATAGGCAATTCTGTGAAGAAAGGATAGACTTTACAAACAATCATGATGGAACAATGAGCACCCCTATGCAGAGAAAAATGAACCTCAACCAATACTTCCACTTTATACAAAGATTAGTTCAAAATGAAATACAGATGCTAGCAAAAAAAGTAATATGAAAAGATTTTCATAAAATATAAAAGAAAATTTCAATGCCTTAGATTAGGCAGAGTTGTGAGATATGTTTTTTTTTT
>JAQZBX010110388.1:0-10378 GCA_029593785.1 Cabassous unicinctus
GTTCATTGCACACCATTCACCTTCTAAAAAACAAATCTTAAGTTTATTGTCTTTACAAAGCTGAAGAACACATGTGTAAGAATATCAGAGTATTTTGTATAAGCAGACATACTGAAGTGTACAACAGGTAAGAACTAGCGTTTTCAATTCTACTTGGTTAACCATCTGTTGCTTACTATACAGAACATGAAAGTACAGAAAATTCATGAAGTGATTCCATCCTGGAGGTAATTTGAAATATTATATTTAAGTTCTGATGCATTTAATTCAGCAATCTGGTGGGAAAGAGAAATCAAAGCGATCCATCAGCCAGGTATTCAACTTTTGAAAAAGAAACTCTAACAAATGTTAGAAATTAGGAAAAAATTGAATGGAAGCGTTAAAAAAGTCAATAACCTCCAGGAAGCCTGGAAACTATGTAAAAACATCTTATTGGAAGCCCAGATAAATGTGTGCCAGACATCAAAAAGACCAGCTGCTTGGGGGAAGAAAAAAGAACTCGGCATGACTAACTGGTAGAGTAAAAGAGATTGCTTCAGGGAAAAAGGCATCTTTCACAAAATGGAAAGAGTTTAAGCCAGAGGAGAAAAGTCCACGGTGTATGGCAGGGCAGGTACAAACTAGAAATTAAGTAGAATTGGAGGTGACCCTTGCAAGGGATTTGAAAGAAGGCCCATGTGATGATAATGAGAAAAAGGTAGCCTGAAGCCAACCTACCAGAAGAAAAGCAATATGGATTCTTTAAAGGGAAACTTTGCCTGATTAATCTCCCAGAATTCCTTGGGAGAAAAGCACAAGGATACAGGGAAATAGACGTACATAATTTAGGTTTTCAAAAATTATGCAGTGGGATTCTAAGGTAGAGAATGTTTAGAAAATGGATTTATTTTGGATAGATGGGAATGTTGGTTTATTAAATATAGAAAAATAATTGAAAAAGAGAAAACCCCACTTTTCCTAGGTAGAGTAGTTTACACGGAAGGGACAAATTTTCTTGGAAAGAGCAATCCTAGCTTAGCTCAGGGACAAATTAGTTATCTGATACCTTTGGTGAGGCTCTTTGGGCCGCAGTTTCCTCACCTGAAAAATGGGGCTGAGAGTGTTAGGATGCTGGACCAGAACAGTGGTTTTCAATCTCTGGCTACACATGGAACCACCTGGGGAGCCTTTGCTCTCTTCGCTGAGAGTCTCCAATTCTAAATTTTCTAACGAAGTTTACCCCAAAGTGTTGTCTCAAATAAGAGTTTTTTAAATTTTTAAATTGTTTTATTTATTTATCTCCCCCTTTCCCCAGATGGTTCTCTCATCTGTCAGCTCATTGTTTTGCTTGCCTTCTCCAGGAGGCACAGGGAACTAAACCCGGGACCTCCCAGAGGCTAGTGCCCAACGGCCCGAGGCACATCTGTTCCCCGTGGGCTGCGACATCTGCTGGCTTGTGGCATCTGCTCATTTAGGTGTCTGCTCGTCTTCTTTAGGAGGCACGGGGACCCGAACCCGGGACCTCCCATGTGGTAGGCAGGTGCCCAACTGGTTTGAGCCACATCTGCTTCCCTCAGATAAGAGTTTTGAGACTCGATGCATGCTTGTTTTAATTTTGTGTAACTTGTATTAAAGAGGAAGGACTGTTAACCTTGGGAAAATATTTTCTTAAATCAAGATGCACGAATAAGCCATAACCAGCGGTGCTTTGATCAGGGCAGAGACATAAAAGGAGAGGACATTGAGAGTAATTTGGAGAGAATTAGAAAAGAATCCAGCCTTGTTGTCATGTATTGATTAAGTGTCAGTGTGTTAGGGGATTTTTTTCTTCCCTTTCTCTTTATTGGTGAAATAAAAACAAAATCTCTTGATCCCCTTACTTTAATGTCCTGTTTGCCATGTGCTTATTCTCTTCAAGTATCTTATCAAGAAATAGAAGTACAGTAAATCCCTAGGCTTCTGGCCGGCCCAACCATCGAGAACACAGCTGGGAATGTGGAAGTAAGCAGAACAGCTAAATGATGGAAACAGCTGTCATAAAGCCCATGCACTGTCCTTGGAGAAAAGGCCCTCAGAAATTTATCGGCACTAGTCATTGATCAAATAGTTCCTATATCCGGAGGAGTAGGCTGGTTGCTGGAGATGCAAAGAGGTTTAAAACAGGAATCAAGCTTTTGAGGAGCTTACTTTCAAATGAGGTAGATAGGGTTTCCACGGGGAATTAGCAAGTGACACTGGTTGTGGGGTGGGAGGTGGGGCAAGAAGGGATACTTTTAGTGGCAGGCCAAACTTGACATCTGGGAGAAGTGAGATGACAGTGTGACACACAGGGTAGAGGGAAGCCAGAAGCTGAACAGTAAACCCGGAACCTGCTGTTGCATTTTGAGACATTACGTGGGACAAATACTCGGAGGCACCTGTGTAACCTTGAGGGCACCAGTGCATTTCAGGGCAGTTTTAAAATAATTAACCTGTTTTGGGTATATTCTGATACAAAAGTTGGGAAAGTACATGAAGAAAGAGTTCCATTGGAAATATTTGAGATACAAAAAAATTGCGCTTGAAAAGGGAAGTTCAATTCATTACACATTTACATATTTAGAGTACCAAGAGTGCGCGATCAAATGAGCCATTCTCTGTGTTGCTCTGCACTTTGCCCCCCAACCTGTTTTTTCAAAATAGGGAGGTTAGAGACTATTAATTCAGTGGTTTACTCTAGAGCTTTTTTGATTCATCTTTTTGGTCCTCTGCACCTTCTCTGCTAAGCCCTCTGGAACATCCGAGTTACATTTAGTTCCTAATACTTTACTGCCAGCTATGTTCAGCTTGGGAAACCGACATTCTGACCGGCAAAAGATCTGATTCCTAGTTAGGGGCAACAGGTTCAAATATTTGAATATTGGTTTCCCTTTTAATCATTCACCAAACTAAGTAAATGTACAATGATAAGAAAAGAAACACCAGGAGTTGAGGATAGGAGTGCTATTAAGAATGTGGACACATTTGATGGGCTTTGACTCTGACCATGTAGTGATTTGACCCTTAAAAAACACCTACCTTCTTGCCTTACTTAGGTCTGATTTAAGAGACCACGTATCCCCAATTCCTATCACACTGCATGGCACATGGCAGGCACTGGAGAAATGTTTGTGGCTCTAAAAAAAAAAAAAAGTTCAAGCATGATTTTGACTTTTGTATTTATTCTAGGAATGAATATTCCAACTCATTCCTTTTTAATTAAATTATTTTAAGCTATTTCATTTATCTTTAAACTTGCTAATACATCCAGTTCTGGTGGACCACCTGTGTAAGAAAGGAAAGACTTTTTTTTTTTTCTTTCTTTCTTTTAAACCTAGAATGTTAAAAACTTCTTGGCTTGCTTGGAGGTGGGAGCTCAGTAGTGCATGTGATTTGTTTTAATCCTGGTAGACAAATGGTTCCTGCTTCTTTCTTTGGCTATTTTAGACCTTAGCAGGAACTAGCCTCAGCTGTGCTTGCACAGGTACTTTTAGAATGCTACCTTGTCCCCTGTTAATTGCCACGATCTTTTTTACCAAGAGCCCACCTTCACCTCCAGTCATCTTTCCCAGGAAGCTCAGGTTGGCCCCTGACAGGGTTGCTGTCTTTGTCTGGTGTAACTCAAGGTCACCTGGTCTCTGCTTCATCCCAGCCATTCTTTTCCTGCTAGTCCTTTCTTTTCACAGCTACTTTGTCAGCTTGGCTTTTGCACGCCTCTTAAAGCCAGGCTTCTTTCTTGTATGTGGGGTGTCTGCCTAGAGGAGTTGCCTGGAAGTGGTTTCTTTCGGACTGCAGAGGTTTTCTTAGTTCACCAAATCCCTTGAAGTTGGCATCCCAGCCAGCATTAAACCACAGAAAAGGTTTTCCTTCAGTTATTGTTTCTATTCTACTACACGTTTGTCTCCATTGAGTTTTCAGCCTGGTGTTTAGTGAGAGATGAAAACAAAGCACCGTGTCCTTGCAAACTGCAGTGTAAAGCATGTGCTTGCAATGGTCCAGTCTGAGTGGGAGTATCATTTTTCTTGGCAGTCACTTCACAGAAAGTCTTGTCTCTTCAGTGCCAGAATAAGCAGTCATTACATTCCTTACAATTTATCGTCAAATTATTATCTTCTATTGTTAAAATTGCCTTAATTATAGAATATTTCCCCATGCTAGGATTTCAAAAACACAACAAGACAACTTCTCACCAGTCCTTAAAAATCGGTCCCTGACCAGGACGTTGGAGGCTATAGCGAGGAATGGTTCTTTGTGTTTCTGAGGGAAAAAAAAAAATTTTAAGGGAAGGAGTGCAGTGGGTTCACTTTAAATTGAATTTGAACTATATGTCCCCAGCTGGCCTGTTGGTTAATCTTCTGCCTTGTTGTTTACCCCTAGTTTGGAACTAATGTAGGCTCCCCTTCAGGTCCCATGGGCCTGGATGTTCTCTGGGGAGGCACCGCTGGTGGGAGGTCGATTGATCATTAAGCAGTGTGGCCATCTTGGAAGATGTTTTTGTATTTCTTCACTTTGGAGGGCAAAGGAAGAAATAATGAGCTTTCAAAACGGGGGCCTGCATCAATTTGCTTGCGATTTGAACAAAGTTTTAGGTGACTGCATGGGATGGGTTCTTTCGTAAGCCTTACCTCTGGCTCTGCTTTCAAGATATATCCAGAATCTGACCACTTCTTACCACCTCAGCAACTACCATCCTGGACCCCATGCCCATCACCTCTTGCGCTGGGGAATCAGGCCAGGCCTCACTACCCATGGAGCTTACAGTCTAAATCAGGGGTTCTTAACCTTTTTTGTTCCACGGACCCCTTAGCCAGTCAGGTGAAATGAATATTACTGTAATTTATTTATTGCATAAATGAAGGAAGTGCTAGATTTCATTTAGAGGTCAGAGAAAATAAAGATAATAAGTTGATTTTTTTTTTTTTAAATTCAGGCTCACGGACCCCCTGAAATCTTTGGTCCGTGGACCCCTGGTTCAGAACCCCTGGGCAAATTGGTGAGACAGATTGATCCGGTAATTCTACAAATCAGAATTTCAGCTGTGATACCTGCTTCCAAGAAAGAATCCCTTGGCCTTGGGTATGAGGTGGGGGCATGGGGATCAGGGCAGAGTGGAGTTTCTTGGGCATTTACACTCGCCATTTAGGATCAATGGGGTTCTCATTTTCGAGGAGTAGTGCTTTTTATATACTCATAAGCCCCATCCCCCCCACTGCCAGCTGCTTGAATGGCCAGAGTGTTTCTGGTAGTGGGTTCCGGAGTACTTGGTGTTGCAGTGCCGAGGAGATGGGCCTAACTTAGTGAGGCTTACATGGAGCATGTTCTCTGCTGGCATACCTTGGACATCATTTTAGGGCACCAGACAAGGTCAAGTGAACTCTTGTATCACTCTGCACTGTTTTTGGTCTCTGAGGTGGTCTGCAGAGGAACCACCACAGTCCTACGAGTCAGATTTTTGTGAAAGGTCAGCACCCACTCTCCTTCCCATGGAGACCACAGAAATACTGGTTACCTGGCTAGGTAAGTGGCTCAAAAAAAAGCCTTTTGTGCCTCGCGTGGATTGTTACGGGTGAACTCTGGTCCCACAAAATATGACTTGCATGTAGCTCTCCTAAGTCTATTAATGGCGACTGTGGGTGCAGGGACTGATGGTTCCAGTCGCTGCCAGGAGGACCCTGGCTATGGGGAGCGCATGACCAGGAAGACAGAAGTGTAAATAAGCACAGCTGGATTGGGCAGTGTCCTCGCCAGTTATCGGAACGGGAACGAGCATTCCCTGCCATTCATCGTGGCTCCGAGAACAGAGTTTTTCCCCCTTTCAGGAAAGATGGTCTCTTAGAATTTTCGATGCTGATAAAACAGGGTCCTAGTCTTTGTCAGTTTGTTCAGAAATTCAAAGCCCTAATGAGGAACTCTGAGGCTGGAGCATGTACTGACACCATGTCACATGCCTGGCATTTTGACCTAGAGGTATGTGAATAGTCTGGGGATCCCAGCGTTCCCTGGTTACAAGCACGTGCCTTTAGCCATCTTCTAATCCAGACCCCTCCTGTTTCGAAGGGCAGACTCCATTGCAAGGACAAAGGGTGAAAGCCCCATGTTCTCTACTTAATGCAGTGAACTGACTACATTGTAGCAAGTTGGGTACACATGCTTGTTTGCCAGGGCCAAGTCTTGCTTAAATACAAAGAAAAAAGTTCAATGGTATATGCCCTCTTTTAAAACTATAGGCTTGCAATTATTAGGATGAACTGCCCACTTATGAATGGAAGCACTGTGTTTTGTTTCTCAATACCTGATTGTTCTAATGGTCCATATGCTATAAAGCACTTGAGGTGTGGGCTAAGATGCATGAGTTCATGATAGGGCAAACCAAGCCTTAGCTATCTAGATAGAGCTTTTAAGTTTAGGGGGACGTGGTTCATTCTCCCTGCTTTTATTTTTAAGATGATTCTCAGATACAACTTGTATCGTTTTCACCAGGAATCACTTCTTATTTCTCTTGCAGCTTGGAGCCTTTATTGCTTCTAAGCTCAAGAAGGAAGTAAAATGCATTCAGATTCTGGGGTAATGGAAGCTGGGGCTGAGCTTGTTGATTATCTCTTCTGGGTCTGTAATAAAAGGAATTTCTAAGCAAGTGAATGGTGTAAATAAGATATTAGGAGGTGTTTAATGCCTGTATAAGGGAAGAGACTATTTCCAAACACCTCAGGAACAACCATTTTAATTGAAACCATTGTGTAAATTAAAAAAAAATCTATTTATTAAAGTAAATCAGTAGGTAGCTTTATTTGCCGGTATGTACCAGGGTCACTTTGTGTTTGAAAGTGATAAGTCTGCATTTCTTTAAAAATATATAATTTAGCCCATATTCTCTCCAATTAGTCATTTCTAAAAGGCATTTCTCTAGTTGACCATATTAACATGAGATGCGAATGGCAGCTCTGCTGTTAGGGCAGGATATTTGTTTTCCTTCTTGAAGTCTCAACAGCTGTTGTATCCTCATATGCTGCAGAAAGGAAAACAACCCCCCAAAAATTGGGATGTGTTTTTCATGGGCGAGAGGAACGCAAGCTGATCACTAAGAATGAAGGGAATTGATTGAATTTGGCACAGTTTTTAATTTCAGAAGCGTCTCTGAATCTGTGCTACATGCCTGAAACCAATGCTTTGTGGCTTCCTGGGCTGATAGTTAAAATATGTAGATTTGAAACTTACATTTTTCCAACTATAAATTGCCTCAAATATTAAGTGTCTTTCTTAACAGAAAGTGGTTGTACAGGAATTTTTCACCATTTTCAACAATTACTGCACAAGGCCTTTGTCATACCGTGCATTATAATATAAAAATTGTGTATTTAGTGTACGCTTGTGTTGAGGAAAGTGTAACCTCAACTGCAGACAGTTTCCAAAGGACCATTAAATTTTACCTAAAGTATTTCAGTTGTGATAGTCACTTTTTTAAAAAAGCAGTTTTATTGAGATATATTCACACACCATACAGTCCATCCAAAGTGTACAAGCAGTGGCTTTTAGTATAATCACAGAGCTGTGCACTTATCACCATAATCAATTTTAGAACATTTTCATTAGGCCGAAAAGAAACCCCCTCCCATACCGCTTAACAGTGATAGTCATCTTTTGAAATGAAGGGGTATTTTAATCATTAATTAAGAAAGAATTGCAGGGCATTTTATGCTAGGTAAACAGAAAAGGTTGGAAATTGTCTTCAAACACCACATAACTCAAGTGTGTTTCTTAGTTGTATTGAATTCTGTTCGCTGCGGCAGTTGACTTTATGCTTGCGTTCCTTTTCAAACAATTTATTGTAACCTTGACCAGGCCTTTCTCATCTCATATCTCTTTGTTCTGTCTTTTTCTAATATTTGTTTTTTTTTTTTTAATCAGTCAATATTGATAAAGTTTTTCCCATTAAAAAAGAAAAACAACCAAGAAAAGACTAACATGATTTCATCAGCCTTCTAATTGTTTTACTAGTGGAAATCTATTGGTCCCTCAAAGATCATGGGTACCTGCTCTGCTGGGGGGCAGGTGGTGCAGTTTTCTTAGGAACTGGTGACTGATTTTTTAACCGTATGTCTACTGATTTTTTAGACTCTGGCAGGGCCTGAAACTTTAAAAAACCATGTAAAATTTTGAGTATTTTAGTTTATAATAGAAACTCTACCAATTTAAACTATTTAATCCATATTCGGTAATATTCATAAAATATAATTGTTTTAGTGAGTATTTTAATAAGAGCTAACATTTACAGAACACTCTCTAGGGATGTTTTGAAGATATTATGTGGATTAACTCATTTAAGGTAAACAGGAAGTGAAAAGATACATGGAAGGGGGCTGGAGTAAAGAATTTATAACCCAAGGCTAACATGTTAGAGTGAATGAGTAGTCACTTGACCAGTGGGCTTCCTGGTAACCAAGACAAAACAGGACACCCAACTGGGTATCTGATAAAAAGAAACCTGATGTTTCTTCAGGCAAGACATTTTCTTGTTGCTGCTAAACCTAGAAAGAATTGATTATGCAGGTCCTTACATAAAAGCATAACAGTGTCATCAACATGATTTCACATGGTACTTTCTTCCACTGATCTTCCATGAAGCCTGAAGAAGTACCATTCAAGAATTTCAGTCAGGTTCTCAGGTCCACGGTATTGTCTCTTCCTTTCTTTAGTGGTAACGGCTTCCTTTCTGTGTATCAGTTCAATTCTCTTGGTCTCTGAGTCAGAGCTCTCCTGATAAGCAAATAACACACCACGCTACTAGCAAATACAGCCACCTGCGTTGGCCAGAAAACCGGAAGGAGTTGCACATCAGGGTAAGTGAGAGCCTGCGGGCTGAAGCCACTTTAGATCTTAGTGAAACAATTTCAGGGGTCCACACATCATCTTCTCTGCTTCTTCAGCCCTTTTTATTCTCCCTGCCCTGATTAACTGTGTTCTCAGGACTTTGTACCTGGTATTCAAAATTGTCATGGTGTCATTTGGCCTCCAGAGAATATGGTTTATGGTAGGTTAAATTTTTTCAATTGAAAAGATGATAGAATAACAATAATAAAGAGTAACTTCTATATTCTTTGCACATCACAGTTCAACCCCTATTCACATGCATATGGGTTTGCACGGTTTAAACTGAACATACTCCTTGGTATAGTTACTATTTTTTTAATGTATGTAACATAAAACTGGTTGTTTTATTAACCGTTTTGAAGTGTGTACCGTGGGATTACACTCACAGTGCAACAGCATTCACAGTGTTGTACAACCATCACCACTATCTTTTTTTTTTTTTTTTTTTTTACCGGGAGGTCCCGGGGATCGAACCCAGGTCCCTCCATATGGGAGACGGACGCCCAACCATTTGAGCCACATCCATCCCCCATCACCACTATCTGTATCCAAAACTTTTTCATCATCCCAAACAGGAACTCTGTACCCATTAAGCAGTAACTCTTCTCCCCAGCCCTTGGTAACCTCTACTCTACTTTCTGTCTATGAATTTGCCTATCCTAGATCTTTCATATGATAGATCTTTCCTATAAGTGAAATCATACAATATTTGCTTTTGTGTCTGGCTTCTTTCACTTAGTACAATGTCTTCAAGGTTCATCCACATAGTAGCATGTATCAGGACTTCATTCCTTTTTATGGCTGACTCACATTCCCTTGTATATGTCTACACCACATTTATTTATTCATTCATCTGTTGATGGACATTTGGGTTGGTTCCACATTATCTGCTGTTTTTTTTTTTAAGAATTATTTTTATTTATTTATCCCCCCCTTGCTACTTGTGCTTGCTGTGTCCATTTGCTTTTTTGTGTGTTTTTCTGTGTCTGCTTGTCTCCCTTTGTTGAGTCATCTTGCTGCGTCAGCTCACCACGCCGCGGGGGCCGGCTTGCCTTCACTAGGAGGCCCTGGGAAACGAACCTGGGGCCTCCCATATGGTAAACAGGAGCCCTATCGATTGAGCCACAGTCGCTTCCCTATCTGCTGTTTTTAACATGACAAAATTATAGAAGGTTTCTATAGTTCTGTAGAGTTTTCAGTTGACTGCATAATATTCCCATACATTGACATACCATAATCTATTATATGTAGTACAAGCAAACGTTTTCCCCTTCGTGTGGATTTGTACGTGTTTTCTAGTGTTGTGTGTGTGTTTTGGGACACAGCAGTTACCATCTTTGTCATATGTGTCTGACCTTTGTTGAATAGCTGCCTTTGGATAAATTTCATGATAAATTTCTTGCCTTTCAAATTTTTTTTTTTTTTTAAACTTTCAGAAGGTTTTAAAAAAAGAAACAGCCCCCTTGTGCCTAAGGCCTGGTCTAACTGCAGCACACACAACCTCCTCTGTTAG
>JAQZBX010110389.1:0-10386 GCA_029593785.1 Cabassous unicinctus
AAAAACTCACGGTTCTGGTTCTGTCGTCGCGATTTCTCTCTTTTGTCCCTCTCTCCTCTCGGTGGTATGCAGTCTTTCCCTGCTGTCCTAAACCCTAGAAGATCTATTTTGGGTCTGTTTCAGCCAGTTCTCTAGCTATTTTTCTGGAGAAGAGATTCCTGTGTGTTACTACTCAGCCATCTTCCCGGAAGTCCTCTATTTCTCCAATGCTGTTTTGAATACTGTGGGTTTGTAATAAGTTTTAAGATCAAGAAGTATGAATCTTCCAACTTCATTCTTCTTTATCAAGATAGCTTTAGCTATTTTGGGCCCCTTAATCTTCCATATAAGTTTGATGATTGGCTTTTCCATTTCTGCAAAGAAGGCTGTTGAAATTTTGATTGAGATTGCATTGAATCTATAAATTGTTTTGGGTAGGATTGATATCTTAATGATATTTAGTCTTCCAATCCATGAACATGGAATATCCTTCCTATTATTTAGGTCTTCCTTGATTTCTTTTAGCAATGTTTAGTAAAAGTAGATTCTATTAGCAATATTTAGTATAAGTCCTTTATATCCTTGGTTAGATTTATTCCTAGATATCTGATTCTTTTAATTGCCATTGTAAATTGATTTTTTTCTTGATTTTTTCATCTGATTATTCATTGCTTGTGTATAGAAAAATTACTATGTTGGGGTATTGCTCTTGTACCCTGCCACTTTAATAAATTCATTTATTAGCTCTAGGAGCTTTGTTGTAGATTTTTTGGGCTTTTCTGTATATAGGATCATATCATCTGCAAATAGGGAAAGTTTTACTTCTTCCTTTCCCATTTGGATGTCTTTAATTTCTTTTTCCTGCCCAATTCCTCTGGCAAGAACTTCCAATACAATGTTGAATAACAGTGTTGATAGCGGGGATCCTTGCCTTGTTCCTGATCTTAGAGGGTCTTTGATCATTAAGTAGGATGATGTTAGCTATGGGCTTTTCATATGTGACCTTTGTCATGTTAAGTATCCTTCTATTCCTAGTGTTCTAAGTGTTTTTATCAAAAAAAAAAAGGGGGGGGGTGCAGTTTGTCAAATGCCTTTTCTGCATCAATTGAGATAATTATGAGGGTTTTTTCTTTCATTCTTTTAATGGGGTGTATTATCTTAATTGATTTTCTTATGTTGAACCACCCTTGCATACCAGTGAAAAATCTCACCTGATCATGGTGCATTTTACTGTTGGATTTGGTTTACTAGCATTTTTTCAGGGTTTTTGCATCTATATTCATAAGAGATATTGGTCTGTAGTTTTCTTTCTTGGGATATCTTTATTCACCTTTGGTATGAGGGTGATGGTGGCCTCACAGAATGAATCAGGGAATGTTCCCTTTTCTTCAATTTTTTTGGAAGAGTTTCAGCAGAACTGAAGTTACGTCTTTTGGGAATGTTTGGTAAAACTCCCCTGTGAAGTCATCTGGTCCTGGGCTTGTTTGTTGGGAGGCTTTTGATTACTGATTCAATCTCTTTACTAGTAATTGGTTTGTTGAGATCCTCTATTTTTTCTTGGATTAGTGTAGAGAGTTTGTGTGTTTCTAAGAATTTGTCCATTTTATCTATGTTATCTAATTCATTCGCATACAGTTCTTCATAGTTTTCTGTTAGTCTTTTTTATTTCAGTGGGGATGGTAGTAATGTCCCCATTTTCATTTCTGATTTTCATTATTTGTATCCTCTTTCTTTCTCTGTCTAGCTAAATGTTTGTCAATTTTATTGATCTTTTCAATGAACCAACTTTTGGTTTTGTTGATTCTCTCTATTGTTTATTTATTCTATTTCATTTACCTTCACTCTAA
The DNA here is from genome assembly GCA_029593785.1 of Cabassous unicinctus. Taxonomy (NCBI): domain Eukaryota; kingdom Metazoa; phylum Chordata; class Mammalia; order Cingulata; family Chlamyphoridae; genus Cabassous; species Cabassous unicinctus. The sequence goes on from JAQZBX010110389.1 coordinate 1,827, forward strand.
TCTTTGTTATTTCCTTCCTTCTGCTGTTTTGTTTAGTTTGCTCTTCTTTTTCTAGTTCTTCCAGATTTGGGGTTAGGTCTCTGATTTGAAATCATTCTTCTTTCATACCATAAGCATTTAGAGCTCTTAATTTCCCTCTCAGCACTGCCTTTGCTGCATCCCCTAAGTTTTGGTATGTTGTGTTTTCATTCGGCTCAATATATCTCCTAATTTTCCTTGTTACTTCCTCTTTAACTCACAGTTTAAGAATAAAATTTATTTAATTTCCATATGCTTTAAAATTTTCCATTTCTCCTTCTATTATTGATTTCTAGCTTCATTCCATTGTGGTCATTCAGTTGTGATTTAAATATTTTTAAATTTATTGAGACTTGTTTTGTGACCTACTATATGGTCTATCCTGGAAAATGATCCATGTGCACGAAAGAAGAATGTGTGTTCTGTTGTTGTTGAGTGAAGTGTTCTATCTCTGTCTGTTAGGTCAAGTTGGTTTAAAGTATTGTTCAAGTCTTTTATTTCCTTACTGATCTTCTGACTAGATGTTCTAACCATTATTGAAAGTGTATCAACGTCTCCTACTATTATTGTAGAAGCATCAGCTTTTCACTTCAAATCTGTCAGTATTTGCTTCATATATTTTGGGGCTCTGCTGTTAGGTGCATATATATTTATAATTGTTATATCTTGTTTGTCCCCTTTATCAGTATATAATGACCACCTTTGTCCCCCATAACTGTTTTGACTTAAAGTTTATTTTATCTGATATTAGTATAGCTCTCTTTTGGTTACAACTTCCATGGTATATATATATTTTCCATCCTTTCACTTTCAATCTACTTGTATACTTGAATTTAAGGTGAGTCTCTTGCAGATAGCATATAGTTGGATCATACGTTTTTATCCATTCTGCCAATCTCTGCCTTTTGACTGAACAGTTTAATCCATTTACAATTAAGTCAATACTGATAATGCAGAACTTTTTTCTGCCATTTTGTTATTTAGCCTTTGTATGTTTTATACTGTTTTTGTCCCTCAATTCTTCAGGCAATGCCTACTTTTATATTTATTTGATTTTTCAGTGTTGTACAATATTGAGTGACTTCTCTTTTCTATCTGGATATATTTTTCATCTATTTTCTTTGTGGTTATCATGGGGTTAAAATATAACATCCTAAATATATAAGAATCATATTTGGTTTGATACCAACTTCAATAGCAAACACATATACTTTTCCTATACCCCTCTGTGTGTCCCCCGCACCTTTTTTGTACTTGTTACATTGTACGTCCAAAACCACAGATTTATTATTACATTTTATACATTTGCATTTTAGGCCCTGTAGGAAGAAATGGAGTTATGTACCAAACAATACAATACAATGCAGTAACAATGGCATTTATAATTACCCAATTGGTTAACCTTTACCATAGGTCTTTATTTCTTTATGCCACTCTGAACCACTGTTTAGTGCTGTTTCCCTTCAGTCTAAAAAACTCCCTTTAGCATTGCTTATAGGGCTGCTATGATGAGGTGATGAACTCCCTCAGCTTTTGTTTATCTGGGAATGTTTCAATTTCCCCCTCATTTTTGAAAGAAAGTCTCAGTGGAGATAGAACTCTTGGCTGGCAGTCGTTTTCTTTTAGCACTCTTAGTATGTCAATCCACTGCCTTCTTGCCTCCATGATTTCTGGTAAAAAATCAGCAAGCAATCTAATTGGGACTCCTTTGCACATAAAACATTGCTTTTGTCTCGCAGTTTTCAGAATTCTTCCATTGTCCTTTGCATTAGATAGTGTGATCAATATATGAAGGAGTGTATTTTTCTTCAGGTTTAACCTGTTTGGTGTTCTCTGGGCTTCTTGGATGTGCATACTCATGTCTTTTGCTAAGTTTGGGAAGTTCTCTGTCATTATTTCTTTGAATATTCCTTCTGCTCCTTTCTCTCTTTCTTCTCCTTTTGGGACTCCCATACAGTATTTATTGGTATGCTTGATGGTGTTCCAGAAATGTCTTAAGCTATTTACATTTTCATAATTTTTTTTTTCTTTCTGCTCCTCAGTCTGATTCATTTCAATGGTCTTGTTGTCTTTGAGCTTACTGATTTCTTTCTCCTGCCAGCTCCAATCTACTCTTGAAACCCTCCTGGGAATTTTTCATTTCAGCAATTGTGGACTCAATTCCAGTAATTCTGTTTGGTTCCTTTTTAAAATTTCTATTTCTTTACGCAGATTCTCATATTGTTCATTCATTGTTTTCCTAATATCCTTTAGTTCTTTCTCTGTATTTTCCTTCAACTCCTTGGGCATTTTTAAGATCAGTTTTTTTAAAGGCTTTGTTCAGTATATCTACATTCTGTCTTACTAATTGGTATTTTCTGGATTTTTATCCTCTTCCTTGGATGGGCCATCATTTTCTGTTTCTTTGACTTGTGCTCTTGTTACACACTGTACATTTTAATATTGCAAAATGTTAACAATGGGATTTACTCCTTGAGATGTCTATTTCTTGATCTTGTTACCAGCTGGTGATGAAAAAGAATTTTCTTGAGCTTTGGTTCTTCTATCAGGAAGGTCTGCCCAAGGCAGTGTGCAGTATGCCCTGTCCTCCCTATCTTTCCAGGCCTGTGTCTTGTCCTGGGCTTGTGCTTGTTCATTGTTTTGGAGTTCCCCTATTTACAGGGGTTTGAACGTCCCCACCATTTCTGTTCTAGTCTGCTAGGCTGCTGAAATGCAGATACCATGAAATGCCTTGGCTTTAACAATGGGAATTTATTAACTTACAAGCTTACAGTTTTGAGGCTGAGAAAATGTCCAAATCAAGGCATCATCAGGCAATGCTTTCTTCCCAAAGACGAGCTGCCAGCATTCCTCAACTACTCTATCTCTTCTCCTCTGGGTTTTGTTGCTTTCAGCTTCTTGCTTCTATGGCTTTCTCTCTTGTCTCTCTCTGCATTCATCCCATTTATGAAGGAGTCCAGTAAGAGAATTAAGACCCACCCAGAGCCAGCCTTAACTGAAGTAACCTAATCAAAGGGCCCTACTCACAATAGGTTTTCACCCATAGAAATGGACTAGCCCTGAAAACATACTTTTCTGGGGTCCATACAGCCTCAAACTACCACAGTTTCCCAGGAGACAGACCTCCCTCTCCCAGGTATTTGAAGCAGCAAGCCTTTGCCCCACATTGTCCACCTCTATAGTTTCTTATACGCCTTTCATTGCCTAAAGCTGCTTTTGCCTATTCTGGAAAGAGTTGCATGCTAGAGAAGAGTTTCCCAAATCAGTCTTTCTCAGCTGAAACTGGGCCAGGGACCCTCAAAGGGGTCGTAGACCACTCCAAAGTGCCCCGCAGAGGGAGTCAGGAAGGATGCAAAGAGTTTTTCCCATGGTTCCCCAAAGCTGAGTTTTCTTGGCCTGCCCAGCAAATGCAGCCCCCTAACCAACCGCCGCACAGCCCTGAGGAAGCATAACATCTCCAAGTCTCCTCAGTTACTGCCTTTGTCAGAGGCAAGTTGAAACAAGGGCCATACTCAGAGCCGGGCTCAGCGATCCAAAGTTACTAATCAAAAGCAGTGTTCAACCATCAGCTATGCCCACCCCTGGTCTTGGGGAAAAGCATTTTCACATCCCTGTCACCTGCAAGGTAGCCAAGGGCTGAACCCCACGGAGGCTGGTAACCGCCACATGGAGAGAGCAATCTACTGGTCTTTACCACAATTTACCAGCCTCTTCCTCCCGCTCTTCTCTGGATATTATACAATGTTCTAATGGCCTCTGGAGTTTCAAAATAGTTTTTTCAGACAGTTCCTGTCTGCTTAATAGTTGTTAAGCTCACTACTATACCATCTTCCCACAACTCTCCTTTTATTGTTATTTTTTAAACTCTTCCCTTTTAGAAAATTTTAACTTTCATCAATAAGACATGTTGGGGAAGTGGCTGTGGCTCAATTGGTTGGGCTCCCGTTTACCATATGGGAGGCCCCGGGTTCGATTCCCGGGGCTTCCTGGTGAAGGAGTGCCCGCGCGGCACGGAGAGCTCAGGGCCCGCGTGGCGCGGAGAGCTGGTGCAACAAAGGGAGACAAGCAGACACAGAAAAATGCACAGCAAATGGACATAGCGAGCACAAGCAGCAAGGGGGAGATAAATAAATAAATACATAAATAAATAAATAAATAAATAAATGAAAAGACATGTTGCCCTTTTTGGCATTAAATAGTTTAACCCTATTGAATAGGAAAGCATGCCATCTCCATTTACTAACTTTCATTTCAGACAAGTGGATTATAAAAGTAATATATGCTTATTGTAATAATTCACACATTGCAAAAATAAGAAAAACGAAATTAATAAGCTTTTTCAGGGAAACGGATGTGGCTCAAGTGATTAGGCTCCCATCTACAATATAGGAGGTCCAGGGTTCGATTCTTAGGGCCTCCTGGTGAAAGGCGAGCTGGCCTGAATGGAGAGCTGGCCCACACAGCATGCTGGCCTGCGCAGAATGCTGGCCCGCGCAGGAGTGCTAGCCGAGCAGAGAGCTGGTGCAAGATGACTCAACAAAAAGAGACACAGAGGAGAGACAATAACAGATGCAGCAGACCAGGAAGCTGAGGTGGTGCAAGAGATTGAGCACCTCTCTCCCATTCTGGAAGCTCTCAGGACCGGTTCCCGGTACCACCTAAAAAGAAGACAAGCAGACAGAAGAACACATAGAGAGCAGACAGCAAGCGCAAAAACAACAGGGGGCAGGGATGGGGAGGAAGAAGGGGGAGATAAATAAATAAATCTTAAAAAAAAAAACCTTTTCCTTCCCTTTCTTCCAAATAGAACATTATTAACAAGTTGCTATATAGCCTTCCATACTTTTCCCTTTTCTTATATAAATATATGAAATATATAGTTAAAAATGTAATCAAATAAGAAATATTATTCTATAATTTGTTTTCTTAACAGTATATTATATTCTTTGAACATCCTTTTCTTCTATTTCCATTTAAAAGGAAAACACTTCATTATCTTGCTGGACAAATGAAAGGTGCATTTAACAAAGTATGTGCCCTAACCCTCAACTGATGCTTGTGTCTTCTACAAGACACAAGTTGATCATCATGTTTTCTTCTTGATACAGTCCAAACTGTTACCTATTATATTATATTTTGTCATTTCAACAAATTTTAATTGTGATTAGATCACACATTTCTCCAAGAATTTTTAGTTATAAAATCTCTCCAACTAGCTCATTTTACTTTTATAGACTTTTTAATAAGACATCCATTTCCCAAATAGCATATCTATAGAAAATGTTATATCTCTGGTGCTTTAGCAAGAACTGGTACATTGAGAGAGCTCAAAAATATTTGTTGAGTGTCGGAATAAAATATAAAATGGAAACCTTGTTTGAGAGAAAGTATGCCATAATAACATCTCTGCTATAGACAGGGGTCTTTATCAGGTAGTTCCTAGAGATGTTTAATAGTTTGCCAAAGCAAAAAATACTCATGAGAGAATTACACTATTTCCAAAGCAGCCATCCTACTCTTAAAAAAAAAATTCACTGATTTTCTTTTCAGATTATAGAATACTCTGTTCAATATAAAACATAACTGGGAAGGAAGGAAGGGAGGAAGGGAGGAAGGAAAAAAAATCACTATGTGACCCAGTTAAGTTGCCTTTTAATAGAGGTATTACTGCAACATAAATTGAGGGAGCATTCTTTAATAGCTAAATCATAAATTTAAAAACTAATCCCAAGGTTTCCTTAAGCTAGAACATATGATTTCAGAGGTAATTTGTATCTCTGCATCATTAGGGCTTTTTGCCAAGAGCAGCCTTTTGAAATTAAGAGCTGTTTCAGAAGGAAAACACTAAGTGCCTTTTACCTGGCCAGAGACAAAATACTATGCATGCAGAAAGCAGTATTTCATCTGTCCCCAAATCCTCACTCTTCCAGAGTATGATAAAACAGAAAGCTATGATTACTAATCTTCTGATATGAAATACCATTCAGCTTCATGAACGTGAACTGGAAAAGTGGAGTTGGCTTTCAGAAACAGGGTGAATTTTCCCATCACTTTCTTATATCTGGGGATACTTAGTTGCCCTAGAAAGCTGTATGCCTCTCAACCTTCCAGAGTTTCAACTGCATCTCATGCTCATGACTTCCAAATCAGTCTTATCCCTGAAACTCCAGGCCTGTATCAATGACCTATTTGCAACTATACTTGGATATTTTTTTAAAAATGTCACCTACTTAAAGAAACCTTCCTGCTTATGAAATCTAAAATAGCCAACCACAATATCTAGCAAAACAATAATTGCATTTACCCTTTGACCCAGCATTTCACCTATAAGAAAACATCCTGAAGAAACACTAGTCAAGATATGAAAAAAGACATAAGCAAAGGGTGCTCATTGTAGCACAATTTTTTAATAATAGTTTTATTAAGCTATAATTCACATACCATACAATTCAACTACTTAGAGTGTATAATTCAATGTACTCCCCCCCCAAAAAAACCCTACCCATTAGCAATCATTCCTTATTTCACCCCACTCCATTCCTACCCCCACTCCCAGGCAACCACTAATCTACTTTCTGTCCCTATAGATTTGCCTTTTCTGGACATTTCATATAAATAGAATTATACAATATGTGGCCTTTTGTGACTGGCTTCTTTCACTCAGCATATTGTTTTCAAGGTTCATCCATGTAGCATGTTTCAGTACCTCATTCATTTTTACGGTGGACTATTATTCCGTTATATGGATATACCACATTTATTTATCCATTCATCAGTTGGTGGGAATTTGTATTTCTTCTCCTTTTTTTGGGGCTACTATGAATAATGCTGCTATGAACATTCACATATAAGTTTTTGTGTGGTCATGTTTTCATTTCTCTTGTATATAAAACTAGGAGTAGAATTTCTAGGTCAAATAATCTATATTTAGCCTTTTGAGGAACTGCCAAACTATTTTCCAAAGTGGCAGCACCATTATAAATCCCCACTAGCAATGTGCAAGGGTTCCAGGTTCTCAGATCTTCACCAACAGCTGTAATACCCATTGTTTTTCATTGCAGCCATTCTGGGGAACCTGAAGTGATATCTCATTGTGCTTTTGATTTACATTTCCCTAATAACTAATGATGTGGAGTATCTTTTTATGTGCTTATTGGCCATCTGTACATCTTGTCTAAGATTCTTTATATTTTCTAGACACATGTCCCTTATCAGATATATGATTTGCAAATATTTTCTCCCATTCTGTGGGCTGGGCTTTCATGCTAGTTATAAGTTTTAATAGTAAAAGAAGAAACAACTCAAATATCCAACATGAGGTGCCTGACTGAACAAAGCACAGTACACCCACACAATGAAAGACCACACGGGCAGTAAAGGAATGAGGACTATCTCTATATACTCCTATGAGGTAATCACACTTACATCATTAGGTATGAGCAAAAGTGTACACCACACGTACTAAGTATCTAAGGGACTGGGGGAAATACATATGTTTATATAAGAAATAAGAATCTGGAGTAGGCTTCTGGGGAGTGTGTGAGTGTTCATCCTGTCAAAATGTGTTGTGTCGGGGAGTAGAGACCCACATGGTGAGTGGGAAGGAGATGGACCCCCAAATTTGGGAGGACCGATTTACCCAGAAACAGACAGGTGGATGTCTCTTAGGAGCAAGGGTGGATCCTAACAGGGGAGAACAATCAGCATGTATATACAACCTCTTGTTGTATATAACTATGAATCTTGTCATCCAATGAGTCAAAGGGGGGTGTCATGTGCCCCAGGGGGATGGGGAGGAAGGAACAGAAAAGATCAAATAGGGGGTATTTAGTGGTCAGGGGAAATGTTTTTCATTACCTTACAGTGATGGACACAGGACATGGTAAATATTATAAAAAATTATTAAACTGTACCGTCTAAATTTTAAACTATACTGTAAACCATTGACAATGTTTTGTAACTATGTTTCACTCTCTGTATAACAGTTATAACAATGCTACCATCCACATACAAAAAGGTTTTAATATGGGGTGAGGAAAGGGGGAGGAGTTTGGGTATATGAGAGTCTCTAGTATTCGTATGTGACTTTGTTGTGACCTAAAACTTCTCTGAAAATTAAATGAAAACTTGGGAGACACTGGGGAGTGAGAGGGGGAAGGTGCCACAGTACAGACTGGACACCAGATAATGCAGTGATAAAAGGAAAAATGTTTAAAAAAAATTTTTTTTTTCCCATTTTTTGAATATCCCAATCCTTTAATTTTGTTTTTAGTAGTTTTTGTTTTTTAAGTTTCCATGTATTTTATTTCTTACATTAAACTTATCATGATTATTTCATTTTCCTATTAATTGTATTTGGCTATTATATGGGCTTCATCTTTAAGGAAGGTTTAGATCACAGAAGGGCTATAACGGGGGCAGGAGAGGATCATTGGTGGGGGGTGTCTGGGATGGGGGTTTCATGGGAGGAAGTTCACCTGAATATACATGAAAGATATATAAAATTGCTCAAATGATCAAGGGGTGGGGCATGGTCACAGTG
>JAQZBX010110390.1:0-10381 GCA_029593785.1 Cabassous unicinctus
TGAGGGTTTCCCTCTGTGTCTTTTTCTGCATTCATACAATTTAAAAAGGACTCCAGTAAGAAGATTAAGACCCAGCTTGGGTCATGCATTGCTGAAATAATCTAATCAAAAGGCCCTTAACTGAAATGACCAAATCAAAAGGTCCCACCTACAATGATTCATACCCACAGAAATGGAATTGCCCTAAGGGCATGATTTTCCCCGGTCCATTCAGTATCATTGTCACAGGTTTTTTTGCTGTTATTAAAGACTTTTTATTTTATTTTATTTATTTATCCCTACCTCCTTGTTGTTTGCACTTCCTGTGTCTATTTGTCTTCCTTCTTTCTTTAGGAGGCACTGGCAGCCAAAACTGGGACCTCTGATGTGGCAGGGTGGTTCCTAATTGCATGAGGCAACTGCGCTCCCTGCTTTGTTGTGGTTCTCATCATGTTTTTTCCTCTTGTGTCAGCTCACTGCACTTGCTCATTGCACCAGGTCACCATCTACTTTAGGAGGCACTGGGATCGAAACCACTGACCTCCCATGTGGTAGGCAGGAACCCAGTTGCCTGAGCCTCATCTGCTTCCCCCTACACAGGTTTTTTGAGGTTTTTCTACTTCTTCTTGAGTCAATTTTGATAATTGGTGTACTTCCCAGAAATTTTCCATTTCTTGTAATTTGTTAGCATAAAATTGTTTACAGTATTTTTTTTTTTCATTTTAAAGTTATGGAAGCATACAATTCATCCATGAACATACATAAATAATTAGCATATAGTAAAAATTGTGAACTTATAAAACAAGCATGCATAACATCATAAATGCCTCCTGTACATCACCCCACCACCAGTATCTTGCATTGTTGTGAAACATTTGTAAAAAATTATGAAAGAGCATCATCAAAATATTACTACTAACTATATTCCATATCTTATATTTGGTGTATTTCCCCCAATACACCCTATTATTTTTTGTTCATAAACCATACAATTATTTATATTGTACAATAAATGGTATTTGGTAAAATCACTGAGTTGTGTATTTATCACTTCAATCAATATTAGAGCATTTTCAGTACTCCAAAATAAATCAATGAAAAACAAAACCAATACCATATACATATGTTAGTGCTACTAATTGCAAATCCTGTGTTGTGCTTTTACAATTTCAATTCATTTCCAAACATTCAAAAACATCTTTTTATCAGTTCAGCACAGGTTAACTTCAATTTTCCATTCTCTAACCACATTCTTTTCTCTGATGACTTATATTCTAACTATTAACTCCATGAGTTTGCTCATTATATTTAGTTCATAATTGCAAAGTCATACAATATTTGTCCTTTTGTTCCTGGCTTACTTCACTCAACGTAATGTCCTCCAGGTTAATCCATGTTGTCATATGCTTCATGACTTCATTTCTTCTTACAGCTACATAATATTTCATTGTGTATATATACCAGGGCTTGTTTATCCATTCATCAGTTGATGGACACATGGGTTGTTTCCTTCTTTTGGCAATTGTGAATAATGTCGCTTTGAATATCATTGTGCAGATGTCTGTTTGCATTACTGCTCTCAGATCTTTGGGGTATATACCTAGTAACAATATTTCCAGGTTACATGGTAGATCTTTATCTAACTTCCTTAGCAACTGCCAAACAGACTTCCACAGTGGCTGCACCGTTCTACATTCCTACCAGCAGTGAATAAGTGTTACTATCTCTCTATATCCTCTCCAACACTTGTAGTTTTCTGTGTTGTTAACAGTGGTCATTCTTCAATTTCTGAAATGATATCTCATTGTAGCTTTGATTTGTATTTCCCTAATAGCCAATGATGTTGAACATTTTTTTCATGCAGTTTTTCTCCATTTGTATTTTTTCTTTACAAAAGTATCTCTTCAGGTATTTTGCCCATTTTTTATTTGAATCATTTGTCTTTTGATTGTTGAGTTGTAGGATTTCTTTCTATAACTTGGATTTTAAATGCTTGTCAGATATATGAGTTCCAAATATTTTTTCCTATTGAGTAGTCTGCCTTTTTAATTTCTTCACAAAGTCTTTTGAGGTCCAGAAGTGTTTAATTTTAAGGAGGCCCCACTTATCTATTCCTTCTTTTGTTGCTCATGCTTTGGATGTAAGGTTTAAGAGTCCCTCACGTAATACAAGTTCTTGTAGATGTTTCCCTAAGTTATCTTCTAGGAGTTTTATGGTCCTGACATTTAAGTTTACATCATTGATACATTTTGAGTTGATTCTTCTATAGGGAGTAAGATAGGGGTCCTTTTTCATTCTTTTATTTATGGATATCCAATTTTCCCAGCACCATTTATTTTCTGTCCCAGAAAAGTGGACTTAGAAGGCTTATCAAAAATCAGTTGACCATAGAGGTGAGGATCTATTTCTGAACTCTCAATTCCATTCCATTAATTAGTGTGTCTTTATTTATGTCAATAATATGACTTCAAGTTCAGAGAGCAAGAGTCCTCCAATATCGGTCTTCTTATTGAGGATGTTTTAGGCTATTTAAACACTTTTCCTTCCAAATAAATGTGACCACTGAAATTTCTATTTTTGTAAATTAGGGTGTTGGAATTTTTATTGGTATTGCATTGAATCCATAAATCAGTTTGTGTAGGACTGACATCTTCATAATGTTTAGTCTTTCAATCCATGAAAACAAAATACCCTACTATTTGTTTATATCTTCTTTGATTTCTTTTAGTAGTGTTTTGTAGTTTTCTGAATACAGATCTTTTACTTTCCTGGTTAAACTAATTCCTGGATATTTGAGTCTTTTTGCTGCTATGGCAAATGGAATTTTTTCCTTGATTTCCTCCTCGGCTTGCTTATTACTTGTGTATACAAACGCTAATGAATTTTGCATGTCAATCTTGTATTCTGCCACTTTTCTGAACCTATATTTTAGCTCAAATAGCTTTGTTGTAGATGTTTCAGGATTTTCTATAGGATCATGTTAACTCTGAATAGTTAGAGTTTTACTTCTTGTTTTCCAGTTTGGAAGACTTTTATTTCTTTTTCTTGCCTAATTGCCCGAGATAGAACTTCTAGCACAGTGTTGAATCATAGTAGTGACAATGGGAATCCTTGTCTTGTTCCCAATTTTAGACTGCAAGCTTTCAACCTTTCCCCATTGAGTACTATGTTGGATGTGGGATTTTCATATATGTCCTTTATTATGTTGAGGAGCTTTCCTTCAATGATTATCTTTTGAAATCTTTTTATCAAGAAAGGATGCTGGATTTTGTCAAATGCCTTTTCTGCATCAATTGAGATGACCATTTGTTTTTTTTTCCTTCAATTTTTTAATGTGATGCAGCACATTAATTGATTTTCTTATATTGAAACACTGTTGCACACCAGGAATAAAATCCATTCAATTGTGGTGTATAATTGTTTGTATGTGATGTTTGATTTGATTTGCATGTATTTTGCTTGAGAAATTTTACATCTATGTTCATTAAACATATTGTTCGGTAACTTTCTTTTCTTGCAGTCTTTTAATCTAGCTTTGGTATTAGGGCAATGCTGCGTTCATAAAATGTGTTGGGTAATTTTCCCTCCCTTTTAATTTTTTGGAGTTTAACAGGCTTGGTACTAATTCTTCTTAGCACGTTTGTTGAAATTCACCTGTGAAGTTATCATCTGGTCCTGGATTTTTCTTTGTTGGAAAATTTTTGTTGACTGACTCAATCTCTTTGTTTGTGATTGATTTGTTGAATCCCTGCATTTCTTGTAGGGTCAATATAAGTTGTTTGTGCATTTTTAGGAATTTGTCCATTTCATTTAGGTTTTTTAATTTGTTAGCATGCAGTTTCTCATAGAATCCTGTTATGATTTATTTTTTATTTCTGTAGGGTCAGTCAAAAGTCTTCCTTTTAATTTCTGATTTTATTTATTTGCATCATCTCCCTTTTTTTGGTTTGTTAATCTTGCTAATGGTTTGTATATTTTATTGATCCTCTAAAAAAACAGCTTTTGGTTTTGCTGATTATCTCTATTTCTTTTGTTCTTAATTTCATTTATTTCTGCTCTAAGCTTTTATGTTTTTTTCTGCTTGCTTTGGGATAGTTTTGCTGTTCTTTTTCTAGTTTGTCCAGTTCTTCAGTTACTTATTTCATTTTAGTTCTTTCTTCTTTTTAAATATAGGCATGTAGGGCTCTTAATTTCATTCTCAGCACTGTCTTTTTTGTATCTAATAACCTTTGATACGTTATGTTCTCCTTTTCATTCGTCTTGATACATCTACTAATTTCTCTTGCAATTTCTTCTTTGACCCACTGATTGTTTAAAAATGTTGTTTAGCAGACGTCTATTCATAAATTTCCCCCCATTCTCACCTATTACTGATTTCCAGTTTCATTGCATTATGATCAGAGATGGTGCTTTGCATAATTTCAATCTTCATTGAGAGCTGTGTTATGGCCCAAAATGTGATCTACCTTGGAGAAAGATCCATGAGTATATGAGGAGAATGCATAATCTATTGATTTGGGGTGTAATGTTCTGTATATATCTGTCAGATTTGGCTCATTTATAACATCGGTCAAGTTCTCTGTTCTTTTGTTGATCTTCTGTCTAGTTCTATTGATATGAGGGGCATGTTGAAGCTTTTAACTATTATTTTACAGATGTCTACTTCTCCATTCAGTTTTGCCAGAGTTTGCCTCATGTATTTTGGGGCACACTACTTAGGTACATAGATATTTATGGTTGTTACTTCTTTCTTGTGGATTGTCCATTTTATTAACATATAATGGCATTCTGCATCTCATCACTTTTTTGCCTTTAAACTCTGCATTTTCTGACACTGATATAGCTAACCCTGCTCTCCTTTGATTAATATTTGCATGAAATATAATTTTCCAACATTTCACTTTCAGTCAATTTCATCCTAGGGGCTAAGGTGTCTCCTGTAGAGAGCATACACATGGCTCATGTTTTCCTATCCATTCTTTTGCTTATGTCTTTTGATTAGGGATTTTAATCCATCGTCATTCAGTTATTACTATAAAGGCATTCATTACTTCAGCCACTTTATCCTTTGGCTTTCATCTGTCATATCTTATTTTTGTCCATCCTTTAACCATTTTGCTTACTCTTTATGATAATCATCACTTCTACACTGTATTTAAAATTTTGTAACAGAATCTTTAAACATTATTACAGAACTATTTCTACATTCAATTTTGTCAATGTTTGCTTCATATATTTTGGGACTTTTAATTAAGTGCATAGATGTTGATAATTGTTAAAACTTCTTATTATTACAGGGTTTTATTTTCCTGAAATTAATTAGTGGCATAGAAAAGTAATAAAGAAATACATGAATAAACTGATAAATGCACACTGACAAAGTAGATGAGTGGCCTGAAGGAACACTAGAGTCATAATCAAGTCAATGGGGAGGAAAAAAGTAAGGCTAACAGGGTGAAATTCAAAGAAGAGATCTCTGAGGAATTGTCATTAATATGAGAATGTAGAAAAATGAGTGTGGGATAAAAATGTGTGCGTAAAGATTAGAGTAGGAATGAAAGTTGACAATAGTGCTCAATGTAGAGATAACATCCATGCTCCTTTGTGTTTGTGTGGTTCTGAGAGGGTGTATCAAATATTAATCTCTGGATTTTTAAGGAGCTACTAGTTGCTATTGGAGACTTGAGGAAGATTATTGTTTACTTGTGGAATTAAAGTTAATGGCTTCAGTTTGAGATATATTTCAGTTTAAAGGCCTGTAACACACATGAGCAGAGTTTAAAGTTTAGAAATAAAATCTAGGCAATAGTTTTGAACACAGCACAGAAGAGGACTGGCAAAAATGAAAGTAATTAAAGAAATGCATGAGATTTCCAAGACATTATGTAGCATTTAGGTTTGAGATGCTTCAATAGAATTGCTTTAAAATTTCTTGATGAGGACATTGGGAAGGAGTGACTATAATAGTTTGAAGCCAGTCAAGAGCATCAGATATCAATAAAATCCTAAGGAAAACAAAGTTCCCTCAAAGAAGTCATGGTCCAATTCTAATTTCATTCCAAGTAAAATGCAGATACAGTCATTGGATTTAAATTTAAGGAGAACATTGGTAACCTTAAGGATATTTATTTGTGGTGAAATTGTGTTATATTAGAAATCCACAGCATGAGGGGATGTAAGAAAATGGCAACTAGATGTAGTAGGCACTATAAGTTTGATTGTAAAGAGGATAAAAATTGGGCAGGAGCTGGGAGAACATAGTTTCACAGGTGGTTTTGGTTTCAAGATGGAAGACAGTGTGTTTAAATCATGAATGGATGGATGGAAAATATATGGAGAGGTTGCTGGTAAAGGGAATTTGGTGTATATTCAATAATTAAACTTTACTGAGAAAGTAGAAAAGAAAGGGATCCATTTAGAGTAATTGGATGGCCAGGGGTAGGGATGATTTTTAACTTTAATTTTACTTTTCACAGAAGAGGAGGAGTAACTGAAGGTTATGACTATATGAATATTTGTAGATTCCATAAAAATGAGTTGAGGTAGTTTGTCAAATTAGTTAATTCCTTTCTGTAGTAAGAGGCAAAATAACCTGTTAAAAGTGAAGGGAGGCAGTGCTGACCTTCGCCTTGGGCGAGAGCCCCGGGCAGAGGTCGGAGGTTGTGGGTGGCTGCAGAGACTTGAGTTCACCACCCCAAAGTAGGTTCATGCTCCCGCCCCGGGGCTGAATCTGTGATAGCCACGGTGGCACAGGGGAAGGGCAGGAGCAGGTGGTTGAGGGGATGGACTGCTCACGGTGGTGGCAGGGGCGGAAGCCAGCGCTTGAGCTCAAGTGATGGCTCTGGCGAGACACCTTCTGCTCATCTCCTCCCAGCTGCTTCTTCTATCAGGATCTCTGTACACCTTAGAAGTACTTGAGCAAGAGTGACCAAGATGGGCATGAAGCCTCCGTCTTACAGATGCATGTGTAGTCACTGTTGAAGCGAAGCAAATGCTTACCTAATTTGACAGTCCTGATGTGTTTAAAATTTTTTTTTGCAAATAAGTATATTATGTCTCTACCGATGAAGCCTTCAGGCAGTGAACAGTTAGTTATATGAAGACCAAGATCTGGGAGGCAAACCCCAAGATGCAGAGGTCAGAAAACAGAATCAGAACAAAATGACTGGCAATGCTTTGGAGAACATTAATGTGATTGGCCAAGGCCTGAAGCATCTCTTCCAGCACCAGCACAGGAGGGCATAAGTGTATGCACATTATGTGCTGCAAATTAAGGCAAAGCCATAACCTGAAATGGATCTGGAAAGCCAGAACTCTTGTGCTGAGATTGACGGTGTCTCCTTCCACCACACAGTTTTGAATGGAGTCCTGCATCAGACCTGAGTGTCATTCAAGAAGAAGAGAGAAATGAGCTTGCATAGTAGGTGGGGCAAGCCAGAGGTCCCAAAGGGAACCCCTCAAATCCACAGGAGATGTGGCCAGGAGATAGCAGTTGTTATGCAGTCAGGCTGGCCCAAGTCTTCATCCACGACAGATGCTCCTACCAGCTCAGCTGTGATGGAAATAGCTTGTGCTGCTGCTGCTGCTGCATATCTACTAGGAAAGGAGATAACTGAAAAGCAGATTGAGTGGTTGGAAGTAAGCAGCTTTGCCCAGACTTCCAGTGCAGTGGCCTCTAACACTGGTGGCAGCATCCACATCCATGGGGATAGAATGCCAGACCTTCAGCAAGCAAAGACTGCTATTGTTCACCTGCAGCAGAAGCTCCTGAAGCTCACAGATTGGATCAAGTTTGCACAAGCAACCTGGTACAACAACATTGCCGAGCACTTGAAGCTTGCCAACAGTGCAGAGACAAGCAGCAGGCAGCCCACATCAAGCAGGTCTTTGAGAAGAAGAAAAAATCCACCCAAACCCTCCTCCAGCTACAAAAGATGATTGAACACTACCACCAGAAGCTCCAGGAGGTAGAATGGAATGGGATCCTACACCAGCCAAAGGATGCCTTCAGGGACATGCAGCAAAGTCTGAAGTATGTGAGAGCAAAGGTGACTGGCTTCAGTGACAGTGTGGTGGACAGTGTCATGGGTGCACTCTCCAGTTACTCCCAGGCCACCCATTCATCAGCAGGGACTGTGGTCTCAAAGCCTAGAGAGATAGCCTTATTGATTTGGAACAAATTTGGCAGCACAGGCAAGAACTCTAATCTGAAGGACTCTTTAGAGGAAGGGCCAGTGGAGGATGGGGGGTAGACTTTAGGGGTGATTTCAAACTTTCATTAGAGCCCAAAATATGGTAGTGAGGAAGATTGTTCTAGTGCCACATCGGGCTCAGTGGGAATCAACACCACTGGGAGTATCACTGTAGAAACATTCAGCTCCAAAACAAACATCCTGGACATACAGAGCTCAGTATTTGATGCACTACTATATGAGATCAAAGGGATCTGGGAAACAAAGGAATCTTTTGAGACCCTCAAGGAACATTAAAGGGGCTATTCCTTAATTATGCAGCCCTTGCACGAGGAGCATTATATGTGTGAATGATTAGAACAACTAAATGACTTAACAGAGCTCCACCAGAAGGAAATCTTGAACTTGAAGCCAGAATTGGCTAGAATGGAAGTAAAAATCTCCTATCAGCCCTATTTGATGAGCCTGGGACATCCAGGAGGCCCTGGAGGCATGCCAGACTGACATCTCCAAGATGGAGCTACAGCAGCAACAGCAGCAGTTGGTACTGCTGGAAGGGCTGGAGAATGCCACTGCCCAGAACTTTTTGGGCAAACTCATCAACATCCTTCTGGCCATCATGGTGGTCCTTCTGGTCTTTGTTTCCACAATGGCCAACTGCATGGTTCCCCACATGAAGACTTGCAACAGGATGTTCTGTACTCTCTTATCCTCCAAGATCTCTTTGTATTCTGTGTAGGCCAAATAGGAGAGTTGAATGGGAATGTGGTAGGAATTCCTTCCTCTGCAACTTTCAAGTATGTGATGGTGGTACTAATCTTTGTAATCCTTTGTAATCCCTCAAAGGATACAGAATTACTTTTCATTTACAGCATTCTTACTTAAAGGCAGTTTCATTAGCTTGCAGTTGGCCTTCTATATTATAACCCTCACTTCACATGTCAGGGAACCATTGTAAGGTTACTGCCTGTTGCTGGATCCACTATGAGACAGACATGAGTTAAAACTTCATTAATCACCTAACCTTTAGAAAGGCATACCCTGAGGTGGACAAAAGTGATGATTTGGGTCTCCTGGAATTAGTGTCAGGTCAGAAATATTTTAAAGAACTAAATAATTTTAAATTTCTTTATTGAAAAAATGACCTCCCTACCCCCCATCCTATGACCTTCTCCCACAGAACACTATTTTCAGAGTCTGGCATTTCTTTTTTCTGGGCTTAGTCCCTCATTTCAGCCCCATTTGTTTCTGGCCTGTACATGCCTGAACCCTGGGATCTTTACTTTTGTCTCTGTTTGTAGAGATGATGATATCATTAACTTTAGTGTTTCAGGGTCAAATTTTAGTGATAGATTTCATTTTTTCTGTTGCATGTTTTTCTCAAAAGTGTTCTTAGGAAACTATTGTTGTTTTCCTTTTCCTCTTTTCCTCCCAATTTCTTTGTATAACTCTTGTGCTGTTTCCTTTTTAAAATTTTTTCTTTGTATTAGATAAGCCCTTCTGAAACAATTTCTTTGCCAAGATGGTTATACTTTCCACTTTAAAAAATGAAATAGATACATTAGAGCTGGTATTTGCAATATGGTGGTTACTAGTTATATTTTGAAGACTTCAATTTCAATTAAACTAAACAAAATTCATTTCTCAAATGCACTAGCCACAGTTCAAGGGAATATATAAAATGTATATCTAAAATATGTACGATAATTATAAAACAAAAAATAGTTCATGCACCAACTCATAAGTGTAGAACAATACCAGTAACTTTGATATATTCTGCACACTCATATCCCCTTCCCTCACATCCAGACATAATTAATACCTTTATTTTTTTGAATATCAATCATTTGCTCTTTGTTAAAGGTTCATCATATTTTAAGAATCCCCCCAAAATATATTGAATTTTTGGGGTATCCTCTACTTGTTGCCTTCCACTGATCAAGCAGCAGGAATCACCCCAAAAGAAAAATTAGGGGAGGCCCAGCCAGGACTACCCCAAAAGGCCCCACAATGGACCCTATTGTAATTTGGAAGAAAAGCACTGAACATCAAGTTGAACAGTCCTTAAGCATTTATTAGGGGAACTTACAAAAAGCTGCAGCTACCTTGTGACAGACAGTAAGATGGTAGGAAGTTCACACAAGGATATCTGTACCTTTGTCAAGAGCATTTTAGATTGTATAGGGCTGAGGGAAAAATGTGGCTGAATG
>JAQZBX010110391.1:0-10377 GCA_029593785.1 Cabassous unicinctus
TGTTTGGGAAACATGGCCTCTGTTTTTTTCCAACTTTTTCATTCTGAAATGGAAATGTCTACCTTACATCAGTCCTACCCTTGTTTTGGAAACAGATAGCTTCCAGGAAAAGTGAGGGAGGTTGCATTACAAGTCGAGAAACAAAGATAAATATGATGGCAGAATTCTCACTAGCCAAGAAGATAAAAAATTTATATAGAATTGCATTCAAAAAATGAAAATACATTAAAGAGTATCGAATCATAACGAAGTGTGAATTATTCATCACCACAAAATTCATGATATAAAAATGTTAAATGAAAGGTTTGAAGAAAAAATATAAGGATATAAATTGAAAATATGGACCTACACAAAGGAATGGAGAGCACCAGAAATGCTGAAAAATATCAGGAAAAATATGATAGCTTTTCTTTTCACTTATATGTGAAATTATATATTATCAAATGAAAGGAGACTGAGATAAGGTAAATATGTATAATATAATCTCATAATCAACAACTTTAGAAAATAATATGCATGTATATGTGTATATATATATATAGCTAAAAGTGAATAAGAAGATAAAATATACTTAGTCCAAATAAGGACAGAAATCTATAACTGAGAGAACAAAGAATAGATGGAACAAGAAAATAAAAGAACTATCAAAGAGATTTTAATATTTTAAAACATCAATACATACAATGGATTTAAAGAATAAAACACCACAATTAAAAAACAGAGAATCTGTAATAGGATTATAAAGTGAGTCCCAAATCTATGCTGCCTTCAAGAAATACACTTCAATATAAAAGTCCAAACTGGTTAAATGTAAAACAACACATAAAGGTATGCATGGTAACACAAACTTTAAAAATATATAGTGTTTAGATTAACAAAAAAAAATGTAGACTTTAGAGCAAAGACCAGGAATAAAGGATGTTATTTCATTTAATAAAAGAGTTAATTAATCAAGATGACATAGAAGTACTTAATTTAACTCACCAAAAATATGGGGGGGGGCTTCAAAATACATAAAGCTGGGAAGCAGATGTGGCCCAAGTGATTAGGCTCCCATCTACCATATAGGAGGTCCAGGGTTAGATTCCTGGAACCTCCAGGTGAAAATCAAGCTGACCTGCATGGTGAGCTGGTCCACACAGAGTGCTGGCCTGCGTGGAGAGCTGGCACAGCAAGATGATGCAACATAAAAGAGACACAAAGGAGACACAATAAGAGATGCAGCAGACCAGGGAGCTGAGGTGGCTCAAGAGACTGAGCAGCCTCTTTCCACTCTGGAAGGTACCAGGACAAGATCCCAGCACTGCCTAAAGAGAAGACAAGCAGACACAGAAGAACACACAGAGATGAGACAGCAAGCACAAAACAACAAGGGGTGAGGGAATAAATAAATAAAATCTTAAAATAAAAAAGAAAGAAAATGCATAAATCAAACTGATAGGACTGCTAGGAGACTTAGAAATTTGAACAGTTACTCAGAGATTTCAATACCACCTTCTTGATTTAATAACTGAGTTCGAGGAGCATATTATATAAAGGTTCAGGGTTTTGAACTTTATGCTGACATCCTTATGGCCCAGAATAGGGTCCATTTTAGTAAGTTACCAATGTGTATTTGTAAAGAAAATATATTTTGCACATTTATGTAATAGTGTCTCTCTGAGTGTTAATTTGGGCAAGTTAGTAAATTACATGCTCAACTCTTGTATTAATTCTAACTTTCTACTTTGCTCCATAAGTTTTAGTGATACAAATCTTAACCTTTATTATTTTTTTTTAATTTTGATACATTTATTTTTTATTTTTTATAGGTACTTTAGATTACATAAATGTTACATAAATAATATAGGGAGTTCTCATATGTCCCACTCTTTACCCCTCCCACACTTTCCCACATTAACAACATCCTTCATTATTTTGTTACATTTGTTACAATTAATGAACACATATTGAAGCTTGCCACTAACCAAGGATTATAGTTTACATTACAGTTTATGCATGATTTTCTAAGTTATGACAAAATATATAATGGCCTATATCCATCATTGCAATGTCATTCAGTACAATACCAATGTCTTGAAAATGCCCCCATATTATTCTTCCCTCTCCCTCCCCTCAGAACCTCTGGTGTGGATTACCTTTATATCAATGATAAGAATAATAATAAGTCTATGGTATGATATTAATAAGTCTACTTTAGTCCACTGTTCATTCCCCAATCTAGAAAATTTTGGAATTGCCATGTTATATAATTATGTGTGTGCAAATGTTATGGCATCATCTAAAGGAAATCATGACTTTTTGCTTTAAGACATTGAACACCAATGTGCATTATACATTATATTATTGTTTATATATACCTGCTACATAATATTACTTTCTTGGTTTCTGGTAATGTTCTTTTTTATTTAATTATATAAGTTGTAGGTTTACAGGAAAATCATACAGACAATGCAGAGTTCTCATAAAGCAACTTATTAAAACCTGCATTACTGTGGTACCTTGCTATAATTCAGGGAAATATATTATTGTAAATATACTATTACTATACCCTATAATTTATATTAGTGTTCACTGTGTTGTAGAGTACCATTTTGTTGTTGTTTTTATTTATTTAATTTGTATCTAGGAGTATTTACACAAACTAAAATTTCCCATTTCAATCACAATGCATTCTATTATTACAAATAGAGATAATATATAAATGTCCATTCATATATGATGCAATATACTTCATATGACTTTAATGCAAATGGTATATAATAAAATAATGCAGAAAACATCATAATTTGCAAATATTATAATTCCATGGTAATAAACTATCAGTGCTCTATGGTAATAGCAGTCTTAGAAATAGCAAAAGAGGCAGTGCCTATTTTAATGAGTGACAGTTAAGGTCCCAATTTACAAACCTGAATACAGTAACATTTAGTGTTTATATGTAAAGATAAAAATTTTTTGGAAAGTTGTTTATCCAGTATAGCAAAATATTTCTCAGCCATTAGAGAGTGCTGCTCCAAACTCAAGATTTACTATATGGGTTATAGGCCCTAATACATGAGACACATTTAAAATATGCAATAGGAATACATAATTTCATCATTTCATCATCTTAACATGTTGAGAGGTGGACTTGAAAGAGTCATAAGGTGGAAATAGGAAATATTTACCTCACATTTGTCTTCTTTGTATGGATAACTTAAAACCTGCTAAGAAAGAGGTATTTTTAAAATTATTTTTTATTTTTATAGAAGCTTTAGATTCCATAAATTTTACATTAAAAATATAAGGGATTCCCATATGCCCCACTCCCACTCCCTCCACAATTTCCCACATCTTTCAATTAGTGTGATACATTGTTACAACTGATGAACCCATATTGAAGCATAGCCACTAACCACGGACTACAGTTTACCTTACAGTTTGCACTCTGTCCTGTACAATTTTGTAGGTTATGACAAAATATATAATGGCCTGTATCCATCACTGCAATGTCATAAAGGACAACTCCAGTGTCTCAAAAATGCCCCTATGTTACACCTATTCTTCCTGCTCTTATCCCTCAGAACCTCTGGTGGCCACTGCCTTAATATCAGTGATAAGAGTTCTTCTATTGCTAAAGAAATAAGTCTATACTGGAATGATAATAAGTCTATTTAGTTTTGATCTTAAACTTTCTAAACATACCGGTGATTTACAACTTTGTAATTTTTTTTTTTTTTTGCTGTGATTGATGGTACGGAAGCAAGAGTAGCCTTCTGCTATCTAGAGTGAAAGTACATCACTATGTCAGGGTGGGACTGTTGAGAAATATGAGAAAAATATAATTAGTTTGACTTATGGACTGTGGTTAGCAGCAATTCTGTAATATTCTTGCATCAATGTAAAAGCTATACTGTGTTGATAATGGGGGGTGTATGGAAAAACTGTGCCAAATGTACTCTATGGACCATGGTTGCTGGTAATAGTTTGATGATATTATCTCATAATCTGTAACAAATATTCTACCTCAGTGTGGTGCATTGGTGAATCATGGGCATGATTCTTTTGAACAAAATAATTCTTATTGAAAATTTATTCTTCCACAATATGAAATAAAGGGAGCGATATCTTCGTTCATAATTACCAATGACATCTTTTCAGACGCTTACCTTTTATTAAGGAAAAAAACTTTAATTTAATTTTATGCCCATATTTTGGGTTTTAATATATATTTAGAATCATTTTAATCACATGAGGAATGAATGATTAGCTCTGACTCTTACGAGTGCACAAAACTCCTGAAGTTATTGTATAGTTTATAATTTCTAGAACACTATAAGTTTAAAGGAGAATCAATTGAAACTGAAGTAATTGGCAAAAGACACAAGACTTATGCAGGGATATTTCAGGTATCATGGAATGTTCAGTTTTTGAAGGAGAAATCTAAAAATAAAATATAAATATGTTGTTACTATGCGGATATATAATAAAATGACTGTCTCTGAAAATTCAAGTCATGTGCCTTAAAGTTGGAAAAAGGCCAGAAGTTTAACTTTGGGGCATTTTCAACTCACCTTATTAAATTGGGAAAGTCTTGATTTAATTATCCTATCATTTCCCCATATAAATCCTTCTGCCTATAATTCTCCTTAAAGCCTCCTTTATCTGCTTGTTTCTAAGACTATAGATTATAGGATTCAAGAAAGGAGGGACTATAGAATAAAACACAGATGTGTTCAAGTCCTGACTTGTGGGTAAGTTGGAGGTTGGCTTCATATATATAGCAGCACCTGAACTAAGAAAGATGGTCACAAAAATGATGTGAGGGACACAAATGGAAAAGACCTTTCCTTGTTCTACATTAGTTGGAAACTTGAGCACAGTAGAAAATAAGTGAATATATGACCTGACGATGAAGTCAAAACGGCTACTAGCAAGCACTGCTGCAGAGAAAAAAATTAAAATTTCATTCATTAAGATCTCTGAGCAAGAGAGCGTCAGCAGAGAGGGGACATCACAAAAAAATTGATGGACCACGTTGGATTGACAGAAGGGCAGCCAGAATGCATTTCCAGTGTAGAACCCTGCATAGATCACACCACTGAGTAGGGTGGCCAGTGTCATCTGGACACATAACAAAGGGTACATTTTCACAGGGTAGTGGTGAGATTGGCAGATGGCCACATTGCGGTCAAAGGCCATGATGGTGAGCAACAGCAGTTCAGCATAAACAAAGAAAACTACGAGGAAGACCTGAGCTGCATATCCCACCATGGCAATTGCCCTGTTGTCAGCAGGAAAATGACACATGCTTTGGGAACAGTGACAGAAATGTAGCCCATGTCCAACACAGACAGATTCCTAAGGAAGAAATACATGGAGGTATGAAGACTCTGGTCGAGGGTGGTTACTATGACAACGAGAAAGTTGCTCACCAGGGTTCCCAAGTATATCAGTTGGAAAAGTATGGCACGTAAGACTCTGTACTCCCACACATCAGAAAATCTTGTGAGCAGGAATTCAGTCACTGTGTTATAGTTTGGCATTTTTAGGGTAATTTGCTGTGAATGTGGAGAGCCAAAGGCAAATAATCCCTAAGAAATATGGAAAGTGTACAGGAGGAAAGCAATTAGCTTAAGTATATTTATAGGCTCATGTTTATCCAAATTCTTCTCTGTATTGTTTGTTAGTAAAACATAATATAATATTGCCTCATCCTTCATTAGTCTTCCTGCCTCAAACCTTTTTTTTAGGAGAGTGTTAGCATTAAAATGAAGTCTTCAAAAGCTCGTGTTTATATTTACACAAATTTCTATCACTTAGCTGTAAAATATGTATACTGGAGTTTTGCCTGGAGGATTTGTTAAGTTCATATAGCTAATTTCTATACACTAAACTTTTCAGAAAAATCCTCCAAATGTTAACACTAATCATTAGTTCATGATCTAAGAGAATCTGAATAGTGATAGAAAGCTACTCATATCAAAGTCTTTCAATTTTTAAGCAATTGAATCCATTATGTGACCTCCAGGTTTAAAAATTAATTTATCTCTACTATACAGTGCTATCTCTTTTCTTCTCATGTCATTTGGAAGTCAAATTAAGGAATTTCACTCTCTGAGATCACATTTATCCTGACTACATATATCTTTTCCTAGCAATTATTAACATGTAATATTTTTATTTTCACATTTGATTCTTCTCTCTCTCTCTTTCCTCCTTAGACATTTTAATCGATCTTTATGTATTCATTTTGATCATTCCTTAGCCTAGATACCATAATCAACCAATGAATGATAGTAGCACAAAATTTTATTTATTTATAATGTTCTATGTACTTTACTTAATCATATATTATATACTGTAATTTTAATTGTATTTACAAGTTGGGAAGCAATATACACAAAATTACAAAAAAAAAATCTAGGTCACTGAAACATCAAGGAAACTTAGAAAGCAATGACAATGTAAATGGAAAGGCCACATTTGTCTGTTCAGATGGCATAGTGCTTCATGATGCATTTCCTCCTCTAGTACTCCCCATCCTACTGAGTTTCACTGTTACACCCCTTTCTAAGGTTCACCATTCATTTTTATGGCTACATCCCATCTTCCAAGTACTGCAGGAACCTTTCAATCAGTGTTCGAGCGCCAAGATATCACTCCATTTATTTCCTACATATCAAATACTACGTGGAAAGGTAGAATTATTCAAAACCATTATCCTTATTGCTCTATATTTTTATATTTTCCAGACTTACCCAACAGTATGTGATGACCTCCATTAAGGGCAATCTATTATAATCTATATTTTAGCCAATACAGAAATGTTAAATATTTGTTTCACTAGCAGCTTCACTATATCTACATACTTTTATATCCATTTAAAAATCCTAATAGATTCTACTATAATAAGAGTCTCAATATAATACAATTCCTATGTATTTATACCCATCTTATCCATAGTCTTAGGGTACATGTAACCATCCATATCTAAGGCTAATTTGAATGCCCAATAATCCTTCTCTTCCTTGGTCATTGATACCAAAGTTTCTTATCAAATTCCAAATTATGTCATCCTCCTTCATGCACTCTTTGAATTTTCAGAAACTCAGCTTCCTCTGTTCAAGAGGTTCATTTCTGAAATTCTGATTCATTAATTTAATAATTTATTTTTTCCAATCTTTATTCACTTGCTCTTTCCAAACTCTGTACTTTTCGTCAATCTAAGTATTTTTTTGAAACTTAACAATCTGATTCATGTCAGCATCTAATCATCTCCTTCCAATACCATCCTCATCAGAATTTCAAATGCATCCCATTTCCAGCTTTTTGAATCTCTGTCAACACTGAATAATATTGCAAGGATTTCCTCCACTGGGACCACATCTCTGCTCTCCCAAGATTGTCCTCTATATTATTACAGTCACTCATTTCCTTAGAGGTGCATGTGGATCTAAGGTCTCATTTCTCAGGAGTCAGTTCTTCAGTGCATTCTTACTACATTCCATCTTCCTTACTTTGGGATTCAGCTCTTTTGCCTTCTCTTCCTCCCTATTTTCCCTCTTTTTCCTTTTCTTTCTTCTGCTCTCATTTAATCTACTCTCTCTGACTCCTTGTCGTCTCTTATTTTTCAGAAACTTCACTCATGGTTCCCTCTTACCCCTAATGTGAGGGTCATCATTATCTGAAATAATTCTGGAAAGGCACTAAGATCTAAAACATTATATATACCTAAATACGAACACAGCCATTAATGACCTCAGATCTAATGAATTATTTTCTGACATCCATCAGTGCTTGCTTTGCAATATTTTAAAATGATCTCATACAACTTAAAATTGGTGGAACTTGGGTACATTTCTTACAACATCCATCTGTTTTATTATAAAATACTTAAGATCATCTTAGATGTAGTACATGACATAATTGAAAATCCCAGACAAAATTCTCCATTAAATATCGTCAATAATGCCTACCTCATTAATTTAATATTAGTAAAATAATTCAAATAGAAGATCTCTAGAAATCTTAACACAATCCTTAAAACACATTCTTTGCAGCAGTTACTGGGGGAGGTGTGCTCTTACTTCATTTTTCATTTCCATTTGTACTCTGAATTTTTAACTATAAGAGTTTTCTTATCATTACTATTAAAATAGATCAATGACAAAAATTTGCCAAAGAATAATGGCCTTATCAAAAATATAATGAAGTTATCGATTGTTACATGTATTAATTAATTTCTCTACACAATCTTCATGGTTCTAGAAAACAGAAATAATGACTTTAATATCTGTTTTTGAACTTAAGATAAGTAGATATTATTTGTAAGAGTCAATATTTATTATTTAATAACATCATCAAGCAACTAAGATGAGGCGTGTTAGCTCTTCTGTTTTGTGTAAATACTGCTATGTTTACCAATAAACCTGAACATATTTCAGAATTTCAATAAGCTGTTACATAAAGAGATTGTGCTCCTTACATTTGCAAAATGTGTGGCTTATAGATGACAGAAGAGTTCCCGGATGTCATACCTTACTCCTTGCTAACCTTCCCTCTCTTCACTGTGGCTGTAAGCGATAACTAAGTAGCATGGGTTTTGCATCTCCTACAGGAAGATTTGCAGCATCCTATCCTAAGCCCTCACTAAACCCTAAAGAACACACATATTCTCCTGGGCTTACTTATTTTTTTTTACTTTCCTTGAAGACTTAAAACCGTGGAATGTACTTTTCACATGAAGTGCTTATACTATACCCTCAATTTCTCACTGCTAATTGAACACTTGCTGTGTCACCACATGCCCGATTCTTCTTTCCTGGCTCCAATTTTTATCAGGACAAATGTAATTACCTGTAACATAGAAAACCTCTTCAAATCTCTAGAAGGCAGGAAAGTGTCACTTTTAGACTAGCCTCCTGTAACAAGACTCATTTGCTCCTCTCTGGTGATATTTACTTCAGGACCTTCAAAAATGGTTCATTCAGTAGTTTTTGTTATTCTTGTTATTATATGCCAATCTTTATTGCCAAATTATTGATAACATATCAATCATCTTGGTTAAAAATGACTAGTTCAATATTTATAAGTAGCTTTATCCTAATCTATGCTGTTTCATTTTGTATTAATAGTTTGAGATCATCAAAACAATTAATTAATACAAATTCTAATCATACCACTACTATCATATTTTAGAAATGCAATGGGCTTTCAAAGTGTTGTAGTTTCCTGGCTGCTAATACAAATATTATGTAACAGCTTCTCATATACAATGGGGATTTATTGGCTCACCCTTTTCAGGCTAGGAGAAGTATAAATTCAAGGCATCAACAAAGAGGTGTGATCCCCCAGAAGATTCACTTTCCGGTCCAGCTGCAAGCTGTCCTTGATCTTTGGAGTCACATGTCAAAGCACACAGAGCCCTCCAGGTTCTCTCTCCATCTGACTTTTACTTTGCCCATAAAGGTCTCTAGTAATCTGGAATAAAGCCATAGCCTGATTGAGAGGGCTAGACATTCAATTAAGTAACATCTTGAAGATATCTTATTTGCAAGGGGTCTACACTCATCAGAATGCAGCCAAGACCAAGGGCATATCCAAACTGTGGTACAGAATTCAGTGCACCACATAAAGTTTGAAAAAGGACTGAATACACACACACACACACACATATATATTATTGTGTGATGTTCACCAATAAATATTAGGTTTCTACCTAGAATTTCCCCATGAGAGTGTCAAAGAGGTGCAACGTCATGGACTTCAGGGAAAGATACCTTTTGTATCCCAGTTTTGCCATTTACTTGACTTTTTGCACAGGGGAAACTCTCAAGCATCTTTTAACCTAAATTTCCTTATCAATATAACATATAGTAATACCAACTTTGTGAATTTAACATTTATAAAACATTTAAAAGAGGGTTTACTCAGAAACTTATGTTTAAAAATGTATAAATATGAAAGACAAATCACTGACAATATAATTAAGCAAATGCTTCTTGAACATGTACATTTATTCCATCTTAAATATACAAAGTGCTATTGTTTTTAGCAAGGAAATGAAAAATGGCATTGGCTATTACTCTTTTTTCCCAAGTACTGTGACAATATAAAATCAACATTAAAATTATTGAAAGATTTTAAAATAATTAGGACCATTTCTTTATATGTAGACTGGAAGTTGTCAGGGGTTGCTTTGCTCAGTAAAGCTTACCTGGGGTGGATAGAATATTGCATGGCTGCTCTCATCCCTCAAAGTGTAAATGCAAATTACATAATGTCTTTTCTACAAATATTTGAAAGATGAATTCATCCACCTGAAGTAATGGAAGACATATTTTCTTCATAACAGTACTTTTTCATTAATTTATTCATTTACACATCCATCTA
>JAQZBX010110392.1:0-10378 GCA_029593785.1 Cabassous unicinctus
AAAATACAATACATTTTAAATTAATATTTGAAGTATAAAAACTGCAATACCTTTCAATTTGAAAATTAACAGTAAATAAAACTAAAGACACAAACTTATGTTTTTCTTGTTCAAACAGGAAGTAACTAATTAACACTAGATTATTTATATAATGGAGAGCAATATGAATATTGATTAGTATTACAGGTAAGATAAAATGGCTCACAGATATATAATGATAATATTATATTCCTGTATTATTAAATAGGCATCCAAAATAAAAATAATCAATCATGTCTAGGTCCTGGAGGAAAATCAGTGAATTCAACCTAAAAGTCAGAAACATAAAATAATAAAACTAAAGCAATGAATTAAAAGCAAAAATTGAATAATATTTATCCAAAAGAAAGACAGATAAGGAGATAATCTTTAATAAGGCAAAAAATGCTAAGAATATCTGTGAAATGAAAAAAAAAAGAATGTGATAAGTATAGGGAAAAAATATAATGGGCTAGAAGATCAAACTGTATTGTCATTTAAATAAGAAGAGATTGAAAATCTTTGGTCAGATTTTGGCTTCTGCGATGACAATATAAGAGGTACAAGAATTCCCCTGCAATCATAAATAATTCTAAAGCTTATCAAAATGCAGATGAAAACTGTTTTCAGGCATTGGAAACTTATATAACAGGTATGTTTAATATGAGATAATGGAAATATATGAGATAGGATGCATGTCTAACCTACCTTTCTGTTCTGCTTGTTGGTTTTAGAAATGCAGCGTACAAGCAGAATATAAAGGTCTTACACAGCTAATGAGACAGAGATGGGGAAAAGTTGTAACACAAATAATATGGTATCAAAGGTGGTGTCCATTATCCATACTGGGATTCTCTGATATTCTTTAGATGACAGCTGAGATGTTTAAGTGTAGATGGAGGTCAACAGGCCTAGCCAGGAGATACTGTTTCAGGGCTGAGCTTAGTACCTAAATGCCAAGTTAAGGAAGGGCTGGGATGAGCTGGATTCATGGCCCAGACAGTATGACAAATATCTTTGGTTAATTCAGGAATGAAGTTAAGACAACAAAAAATATCATGCATTAGAAGTAAGAACAAACCCAGTAATAAAATATGCCCTAAGACTGAGGACAGAACAAAAAAAAATTCCTTAAGAAAGAGCAGTAGAAAGTCTGAAGAACTCTCTTTAGCATTCATCATAGGGCAGTTCTTGAGGTTATGATAACCTTCAGCTTTTTTTTTAATTTGTGAATGTATTAATTTCTTCTTCATTTTTAATACAGCTTTCCTAAATATAAAATTCAAATTTGAAATTGTTTTCTTTAGTACTTAAATATATCATCTCCCTGCCTCCATGGATTTTTGAGAAATTGGCATTTAAATTAAAAAGTACTGTTGCTTTCCCCTTGAAGCTTTTAGAACTCTCTCCTTGTCTTTGCATTATTCAGTTTGACTATGTTTTGTCTTGAAGTGGTTCTCTTTAATTTTATCCTGTTTGGTGTTTGTTGGGCTTCCTGGATGTGTATTCATTTTTTTCATTAAATTTGAAGAGATTTCTGCCACTATTTCTTTGAAAATGACTCTTGCTATTGTCTCACTTTTTAATTCTGGCATTCCTGTTATGAATTATTGGTATTCTTGAAGGTGCCCCAAGGTCTCTTAGGCTGTGTTCAGTTTTCTCATCTTTTTTCTTTCTACTCTTCAGCCATAATCATTTAATTTGTTTTTCTTTGAGTACACCCATTTTTCCTCTGTATATCCAATATTTGATATTCTTCATGGATGATTTCTGAAGTTTTATTCTGTTCTTTTGGATGGAACATAATTTCTTTTGTCTTTGTCTTATGAAATATTCTTATACACTGTACATTTTAATATTTTATTTTTTAGCTATGAGATTTAGTGCTGGAGCTGTTTGTTTCCTAAGTTTGTACCCAGCTAGATATGACAGATACACCATTGAGTGGCAAGAGCTAACAAAAACAAATAAAAAAACAACACAAAAAACCTCATTTCATTGTCTTTGAAAATTGGCTTTGTGCTGGCTAGTGTTCTCCTTCAGAGATTAACACTCCTATCAAGAAGATGAAACTGAGACAAAAGTGCATGTTCCTCTCCTTCTGTTCTGAGCCTTTATCCTGTCCTAGTCTTATGGCTTGGATTTAGGAATCCCCCTGTTTATGGTAATTGGCATGATTTCTATATTTCTAGGATATCGACTTTCACTACTTTCATGGTTTTCTATTCCATGCCTTAAAGCCAGGAATCCTTTTTCCCAGCTATTTAATCGAATGATTCTTACACTACTTTAAATGTCTGCAAGCTGTTTCTGCCTGCAGGATAAGTTATGGAGAAAGCAAGATAGAGATGAGGTTACTGGGTCAGGCTTTTAGTCTGCCACTGTTTAGACTGGAACAAATATATATAAAGTTAAATATGAACATAGATGCTACAGTGCTCCCTCCAAGACAGAGCCAGGGACCCACAACGAGAGTGTAGGTTGACTACATGCCATGTCAGGAAGGGGTTCTGAGAGAGGACAGTGTGTGCTACCAGTTTTAGGTTGTATTTTCTTGAATCAACAACACTCACCCAATTATAGCAATCCTTTATCTGTTTTCTGTAGTTTTGAGGAAGATGGCTTTGACAGTTATTGCTAGTTTTTCCAAGATTCTGTAGATGTACACAACTCTGGGCCGTTTTATGTGGCCATCATGGTTGCCTAGAAGTAGTCATAATAATATTAAGGGCACTAAATTAATGTAAAGATGCAAAAATGTCCCCTATAGCAATGACTTGCAATACATTTGAATGAGGGATGGTTTAAAAAATCCAAAAGAGAATAACACGGAATTAAAATTATTGTAAAAACAAAAAAGAAGTCAGAAGAGAAGAATTAGAACTTCAAAAATATATGACATAAATTGTCAATAACACATACATAATTATTTTATTTTAGTGTATGTGGACTAAACATTCCATTTAACAGCACAATTAATGACTCTTGAAAAGTAAGACCCAGCTATATGATTTGTATACGATAAAAGAAAAAGTATGCACAAATATATATGCTTGTAAATATAAGCATAAAATTAATACTGTGCAAAGTAGTATAAGAAATTATATTATGTATTTAAGAGATACGAAAGATAGCATAAAAGAATCACAAGGACAATTTTTCAGAAAAATCTTAAAAATTCTTAACAGATTGTCAAAACAAATAAAACAAAATTTGTCAGAATTAAATGGAGGAATAGAGTTTTAAAATGTAATAACATTAAATAATTAATAGGATAAAAGTTCTAATTTGTTAAAAATCTAAGATAAGGAAATGATGTTTTCTTTTTATTTCTTATTCCTGATCTAATGAAATAATTTTATTAATAGAGATGATATATTGAAATTCCATGAATAAATATATAGCTAAAATATTTACCATAAAATTATTTCTTCATTCTTTAATTATAATATTTGAAAGTAAACTTAATGATGATAAAAAATTGATTTCAATACTGGGAATAAAATAACACTCATGATGATTGTGAAGGTTAGGCTAATGTGTCAATTTGATCAGGTAATGGTGCCCAGTTGTTTGGTGAAGTAAGCACTAGGCTAATTGTAATACAAGGGCCTTTCAATGGCTTTAATCATCAGTGAATTGGTTGCATAGATGGCTAGTTATATCTACAATCAACTGAGAAGATTACTGTCAGAAATGAGTGACATCTCATCCAAGAAGTTGAAAGTCTTAAAAGGGGAAGTAATTTCAAAATTCAGGGAGAGAATTCCCATCTCTAATTCAGACAGCCAGCATCTCCTGGGGAACTCATCAATGACCTCCATTGGAGCCCCTGGTTTGCGGCCTGCCCTATGGAATTTGGAGTTTTGAATCCCTACAGTCATGTGAGAAAATTTTATAAAATGTCATACTATTTACAAATATCTCCTATTGGTTCTGTTTCCCTAGAGAACACTGACAAATACAAAGATTTTGTAAGTAGCACTTATTGAGGTGGCTTTAATGTAGCAAATATTCATTATTCTTTTATTTGGATTAATCCCCTGTATCACCTAATGTGAAATAACTTAATGCTGTCTTTTTAATTTCCAAATAAGTTTTTCTCAATATCACTATTTTTTCATGAAGAGAAGAATTGTCTTTGAAAACAAAATCATCAAATATGTAACATTATTTTGTAATTCCATGATACATATCAAAATTTCTATCCTGAAATTCTCGAGTGTAAATGCTTTTCCTTTTACAATTTCCTTATAAATCTACAAGAAATTTGATTTTGGTATCATCAATCAATGAAAGACTCACAAGGAAACATTTCTTGTGAGTCTTTCAAAATTTTAAAATTTAAAGCTTTTGGGCATTAAATTAATTATAAAATCTTTATTCATCTCAGCACTGAGTTTTACTTTCTTCTCTTTTGCACCATTTAATGTAGTAAAAGCCAAGGATAATAAAATAATAAAACAGGTTGTACAAATATTGTTGTGGTTTAATCCAACAAAATGTTATGTGTAGTTGCATTAGGTGATATTGTCAAAACTGACTGGAGAATCTCCACCATGTTTACATGATCAAGCCTCAAATATACCCATTCATTTGCTGGAACACACTCCTAGAAAGAAGTTAGTTATGGAGATGCAGCCAATGCAAATTCACAAAATTGTATTTAACCTAAAGTTGTATTAGAAATATTTAATAATAAAATCAAAATGTGATGGAATACACAGTTGGAAAAATTATATGAAGACCTAAGTATACATAAAATAAGCATATATACACAAAAAAATTCATATAAAGCTTAACAACATTCATGAATGATATTCATTTACTGTTTTGAATTTTGTTATACCCTAATTTTTGTGTAATTAACAATGTTTAAGCTCTATGATCATGCATCTATTAAAAATAAATTTGTTTCATTGTGAAAATTGTGTTTTTCCACCCCTGGTGACTAGCCTTCTGGCCTTTCAGCCACAGATTAATAATTTCTCTAGAAATATGTTCTGTTTTAACTGGTCATTAAAAAAGTGAATCACAAAAGAATATCAAACAAATGAGTCCGAACTTCATGTGGCTTATAAAGAAGAGGGAATTTTATTACAAGCCTAACATGGAGGTATTAGTGCTTGAACTTTTATCTTTGGAGTCATGCCAAACAATCTTCCTCGGAACTGGTTCCAGAGATGACCAAATATTGCATTATTGGCAATCCTCAATATAAGAGGTGCAGTGGCATCATCAGGATGAAAGACAAGGGATAATCTGCTCTGCTTGTGTTCACAGTAGCACTCTGGTATACACATGAGACAAAAATTTCCAGGTAAATTTTCTGTTTAACCAGGACCTGAACAAAGCTTTTAGGTTGATTTATTTTTACCAAGAAACAGCTCAACTAAAATGCATGCACAAAAATTTAAACAGTTTATCTTAAAGGAAACAAATATTATATAACAGAATTTTCATGCTTGTTAAATGGTTTATATATTTAATTTGTGAGAAAAATTTGAGGTTGAGAAATTTCTAAACATATAATGCTAGAAGAGGTTTCTCACCACTTCTGTGCTGTGGTGAGTATTATTCTTAAAGTTAGAGCATTTTAGAATATATCAGCATATGGGGATATTGGAAGAATATGCAGAAACAATACATATCATGTAATAACTACCTAAGTAACACCAAATTTGGATATGGAAATACACAATTTGTAGAATCAGAGTCCTAAAGCAATATACACATATTGAAAATATAATTTTGGAAGAAATTTAGTTTTAAGTAATCACATAAAAACATACCTTCTGAAAATTAACAGTAATATGTAGTCTATAATGTTAATATAACAGTAAATTAGCCTATGGGTTTAAATTCTAATCTGTAATTTTTATCAAATAATATTAAATACAGCAGAATCAGCAGTATCTGATGTATTAAAACTCTCTATCATTATTTTTTATATGACTAGCAATTTTCTATGTTTTTCTGAAATTAAATAAAAGTAGGGATACAGTGTGATGAGTGTGATGTCTGACCCAACAATTAATTGCAGTGAGTCTGGACAATTTGTTTAACACTCTGTGCCCTTTTTATCTTCTAAAAAAATGTGTCCAATAGTGAAATATATGGTTTAATATTTTCATTTGGATGAATGTGTTAATACAGATATTTATAAGAGTTTCAAGGTCATTCTAATGATGAAACATATATGAATTTCTATTATATTATATGCAAATTATGATTTATGCATAATTTTAATGGGCAGTCAAACTAAGATGTTTTTCAGCAATAATTTGTAAATTTATATTTATTATGAATTTGCTAAATCATTAAATAATTTTTTAAAATTCCAGATCATTTGTGTAAACAAAAATGGTTTTGAACTCATTTATGTCAAGTAAAACCTTTATTTTCTCAACAGATTAGAAAGGTTGAACACCATGGGAAGTAGGAATAACACAAGTATGCCTCACAGACTCTGAAAAGATCCAACAGCTCCTCTTTATACTGTTTCTCCTGGTATACCTGATTACACTGCTGGGAAATGTGGGGATGATACTGATAATTCACCTGGATCTACAGCTTTACACCCCCATGTACTTTTTCCTCAGTCACCTGTCATTCCTTGACCGCAGTTACTCAACAGCCATCACACCTAAAACCTTAGAGAATTTACTGACTTCCAACAAGTATATTTCATTTGTGGGCTGCCTCATCCAGATGTATTTTTTTGTTTTCTTGGCTGTAACTAAATTTTACATTCTCTCACCAATGGCCTATGACCGGTATGTAGATATCTGCAATCCCCTTCACTACCCAGTTGTTAGGTCCACAAGACTCTGCCAAGCCCTCATTACCTGGCCCTACAAGATTGGTTTTACTAAATCATTAGTAATTGTTCTTAATATGAACAGTTTGTATTTCTGCAAATCCAAAGTAATCTCTCACTTTTTCTGTGACTTAACACCAGTTTTAACCCTGTCTCACACTGACGCTCGTGACACCAAAATCCTGATATACACTTTATCTACTTTAAACATAATGATGTCACTTATCACAACCTCTGTGTCCTACGTGTACATTTTGTCTACTATTCTGAAAATTAATTCCTTTTCAGGAAAGCACAAAGCCTTCTCTACTTGCGTCTCTCACCTCCTGGCGGTCACCATCTTTAACAGCACCATGATTTTTACTTATTTAAAACCAAAGAGGTCCTACTCCTTAGGAAAATATCAAGTAGCCTCTGTGTTTTATACTATGGTGGTCCCCATGCTGAATTCATTCATTTATAGTCTTAGGAAGAAAGAAGTAAAAAATGCTCTCATTAGAGTCATGCAGAAGAGAGAGGGCTCCAGGCAATTGAAATGACAGTGATGCTGAACATTTAAGAGTATTTTCTTTTTTTTTTCCTATTTGGGTATTTAATTTGTATCTCTTTAAATATACTAGCTCCATTTAATTAGTTTGCATTTCTGCTGAGCCATCATCTATTTTACCACACATCAACAACATTAACCAGAATATACTTTAGGCAATCTACATTTTAATTGAAACCCATGAAATATGTGCCAAGACTGTGGTTGGAATATATATATATTTTAGGACAGCTATTGTGTAAAACCATTGAGGTGTTTTCTCTCAAATTGTATCATAGAAATCCCCATGAACATTTCAATTTCAGAGAAATTTGTAATGGAGAGCACATTCAGAATTCATTCAATTTATTCTGTAGGTAAGAAATATAACACAGTCATAGACCACTGCTTTGGACTCAACAATCCAGGGTTTGGATTCTATATCTGCCATCTTTGCAGCTGTATATCCCTTAGTAAGTCACTGAATCTTTAAATACAGTTTTCTCAGTTGTACAAGGGAAATAATAAAACAAAATCTGTAAATTACTATAAAGATTAAATTAAACTAGGGATTGGAATAATTTATGTGCTACTAATAAATGTAGGGCACTATTCAAAAGAATACTTAATTTTTGCAATATTTTGAATATATTATAGATTTGTTATGGAAATCTTCACTGGGGATTTATAAATGCTTTTGGTTAATTTTATGCACAATTAAATAATAACTAAA
This sequence comes from Cabassous unicinctus, assembly GCA_029593785.1. Classification (NCBI taxonomy): domain Eukaryota; kingdom Metazoa; phylum Chordata; class Mammalia; order Cingulata; family Chlamyphoridae; genus Cabassous; species Cabassous unicinctus. Next base: position 8,098 of record JAQZBX010110392.1, read on the forward strand.
AAGGTAAAATAGCACTTCAATATTTGTTCATAAAGCAAAGGAAAATACCATGATCAATTAATTTATAGAAAAAGCATATGTGAACATTGAGAAAATTTGAAAAATATTATGCGTTATTAAAATAGAAATATATTAACTATTTTTGATATTTTATTCATGCTATTCTAGAATTATTTAAAATATGTGTATGTGTAAATTAAGTATTTTTACAAAATTACTGTCATTTTCTATTTCTCTTTTGCAGTTCAAGTTTCACTAATCCCTAAAGTATTTGGTAATTACTTTTTCATTTAAATTTGTGAGATGTGAGAAAGCAGGTGTACCCAGGGTATTTGTGAGGATATAGTTCAAACTATAATGCTGCAAATGTTCTTTTGGTAAATATGGCAGTGGAGGGTTACTGGTTTAAGCTGTTGGATGTGGAGGCATGCAGGACAGGTCATACATGAGGCAGGCTTCCAGGGAATGTGTAGTGGTCATCTTGTCATATTGTGTTGTATGAGGGGATGGAGACTCACATAATGAGTGAGAAGGTATTGGTCACTCATCCTGGGGAGTCCCGCTATGATCTCAAAGAGAGGGGTGGGTATCTTTTGGATCATAGGCAATGCCTAATAGGGGAGGAGAGGTCAGTGTGTTAAGCCCTCAATGTTTTTAAGTAACTATAAATCTGAGCCTTCAAAGAGTTAATCTTGATGGGTACTGTGGGTCCTGAGGGAAGAGGGAGGGAGGAATGTAGAATGGTTTAGTCACTGTGGAGGACTGTTTGGCAGTTCCTAAAGTAGTCAAATATAGACTTGCCATGTGACCCGGCAATACCAATGATAAGTATATTCCCAGAAGAACTGGGAAGAGTGACATGAATATACATCTGCTCACCGGTGGTCACAGCAGTTTTATTCATGATAACCAAAAGGTGGAAACAACCTAAGTGTCCATCAATTGATGAGTGGATAACGAAATTCTGGAGTGTACATACCATAGACTATTAGGCAGCAGTAAGGAGAAATGAAGTCATGAAACATGACAACATGGAGGACCCTGGAGGACATTATGTTGTTGTCCAGACACAAAGGAACAAATATTTTATGATTGTCCTTTTATGAACTAAATACATTATGTGAAATATATATTATGTAAAATATGAATATGGGTAGAATTGCATATATAAGACCATTTTTTCTTTGAAGTCAAGCAAATGTAAGTTAATACTACAAAATCTTAATATCAGACCAAAAATAAACATTACACTAAATGAAGGAGATCAGATATAGAGTAATATATATTGTATGATTACATTTGTGTAAAATGTAAATATAAATCAATTTGTAAAACTGAAGTTAGATTAGTGGTTATGTAGGTCTGTGGAAGGAATGCTAAGGAGTGCATAGTCTTCTTTTTGAAGCAATTGTTCTAAAATTTTTGAGATTAATGTAAATTATTATGATTATCCTAAAAGCCATTGAATATTGACTTTGGATAGATCATACCTTATATGAATATATCTCATTAAAACTTCTCAGTAGGAAATAAGTTATTGTGCACAAATAGCCAGAAACAACAGCTATATACAACAAGGGAAACAGAGAGGTTGAGAAGTGAGGATTTTCTTATTTGTATGTTTGTTTTTACTTTATTATTATTATTGAAATAATGAAAATGCTCAGTAATGATTGAAGTGATGAACATACAACTATATGATTATACCAAGTACCAGTGATTGTACATTTTGGATGCATTGTATACTTTATTAATATGTATTAATAATATTTATTTGTTTTTTTTAAAAAAGGAAGAGCTAAAACCCATGACCTTACTATACATCTGGAGGAACTAGAAAAAAAACAAAACAAAACAATAAACTATTCCCAAAGCTAGTAAAAGAAATGAAATAACAAAATCAGAGCAGAAATGAATGAATTTGAGAACAACAACAACAACAAAAAAAAACAGAGAGAATTAACAAAATCAAAAATTGGTTTTTCAAGATTAACAAAATTGATGTGCATCGCTGTTGTGGGGTGGTCAGGGTGTGGAGGGACGTGGGATAATTGCCATTGGTATGACCTATGGACTGTAGTTGATAGCAACACTGTAGTGTTCTTGCATCAACGTCAAAGATGTACTGTATTAATAAAAGTGGGGTATGTAAAAAATTGCCAAATATACACTATGGCCCATAGTTAGTGCTAATAGTCTGATGATATTATCACATAATATTTAACAAGAATTCTAAAGCAGTGTGGTGCATTGTGAAATGATGTTGTGTGAGTATTCTACA
>JAQZBX010110393.1:0-10377 GCA_029593785.1 Cabassous unicinctus
ATATCAGTGGGAGGAGGCAGAGTGAAATGAACTCACCACACAGATGTTATTGTCTGAATTCCCAAATAAGATTGTCTGGTAACTCACAAACAGGTAGTGCTCTCAAGCACCAAGCTGAGATATTAGATAGACTAAGGCATTTATGGCTAGAGACAATGTTTATACTTATGCCCCTTGATAGACCACCAGAGAAGGCAGTGTTCTTCCTGTAGTAAAAGAAACACGGTGGGAAAGCAAGATGAGGGGGAGCGAATTTATGCACTGTTATAAGCTGAATAAAAGAAAGGGTCACAGTGATCTCGTGGCTTTTTTGCCTGAGTGAGCTGTAGCCCTCTGCTTCATATGCATCAACTTGTCTGACTCTTCCTTTGTGCCACACCCTGACAACAACAAATACTATGCTATGGAGTAAACTGAGTCAGTGCAGATGAGAAAGAGGGTCTGTGAGGGCTTCAATACTCCTGGGCTTGACTTATGCATCTGCACCTGGAATAGGGCACCAGGAAGGAAGAAGGATCAATCCCTGTCAGTCACAGCAATCACAGCCATTTGACACATGTCCCAAGTGAGAGACACTCAATTCAGAAGGCTGTCACCAGGCAAAGTGGAAGACCCAACAATCACATGTTCTTCTAGACATTCAAAAAGCATGATGTACAGGACTGTATCTGGTCTAAGAAAGAGAACATACATGGAAAATGGGTGAAATCCAAAAATATCTTATCTTTTATAATTATTATTAATAATGGTAAGTTAGTTTTGATTAATGTAGCCTGGATATAGATGAGAAAATATTTATGGGATTTATTGGAAATCTCTGTACATTTTCTCAGTTTTTCTGTGAATCTAAAACTTTAAAGATATAAAATTATTTTATAAAGAAAAAATGAAAGTTTAATTACTCAATCCTACTCTAGCTTGGGTTTAATTTTTAGAAAGAAAAGAAAAACATTGGCCACACAATATCTGTGGTTTTCTGGTGGTGCTTGATGTACTAGACAAAAGGTCACACTGGGCACTAAGTCAAAGACCAAAATAAGGGGATGGAGAGACAGGGGCAGTGACCTCATTTCACTCTAGAAATGAAACAAATGCAGTTTTGTATACTCCTTACATTACACTGGGGACTGAAATAAAGGAGAACCCAGGCAAGGGGAAGACAAGTCCCCAGGAAAATGGGCTCTAGGGAGAGGAAGTCCCAGACCCTGAAAGTAAATGGTTCCCCACACTGCACCTGCTCTTGAGGCTGAGTCCCATCCTTGATCCTGAGCAACCCCTGCAGCCCATCTCCCTCCTGCAGGGGAGGTTTGTGTCTGTGCTCACACTGCCTTTCCCTCACTGTGTCTCTTGCACAGTAAAAAGTGGCCATGTCCTCTGCACTCATGGAGATCAGCTGCAGATAGTACTCGTTCTTGCATGTGTCAGCAGTGATGGAGATGCAGCCTTGGAAAGCTGGATTGTAGTTTGGGATCCCTGTCTTGTACCAGTACCCCATTCACTCCAGCCCTTTCCCAGGATGTTGGCAGATCCAATTCCATTCATAACTTCTGGTGATGGAGCCCCTAGAGGCAGAGCAGGTGAAGGAGAGAGTCTGTGAAGACTTCACCTGCCCTGGGCCTGACTCCTTCAGGGTAAGCTCAGACAGGACAACTGGGGAAAAGAAAAGTCATTGTGAGTCTGTCCTACCCCACAATTAAGCACTTGTGAACACCTGAATTCCTGAGACCCTCACCCAGGGGAGCTTCCAGCAGGCAGAGGAGAAGCCCCAGCATCTGCATGTCCATCTGGAGAATGAAGACCCACCACACAGGCCCAGCCTGTGACAGAGATTTCTTCTGTGAAGCCCCAGGGTGATTTGCATATGGGGTGCCTGTGGGTACAAGATGCTGAGCTGATGGCAGTTACTGCATTTCCAAGGTGTACCTGTGCTGGGTGGTGGGGATGACACAGCCTGGCCTGGTTTACTTGGCTTCACCACTGGCCATTACATCCTCTAGACCTGTCTCTAGTGAATGGTTCTGCAGTCTGAGCACAGAGAGCTGTCCCCATCCCTCATGGCAACCCAGGTCAATTGTCACCCTTTCCCCAGGGTCTCCAATCACAGGAGGGGATAATGTTAGGAATCATCTCCAAGCATTGATATAAGGAAATTACTTCATTTGTGTCAATACCTTAGAAGGAGGCCTACCATGAAATAATGTGCCATAACTGGGAAGAGTCTGTATCAAAGCTTAGCATGGAAGTCAATTGTAGAGAGCAGAGCAAAGCAGTTCTTAGATTGTAGGAGCCCAAGACTGCAGCACCTTCAAGGACAGGCAGGGCCAGCTCCATCAACAAGTGGGCACATGGAAAGGGTGTGTGAGATGGAGAAAATGCTAAGCAGGGTGTGCTCCCATCAGAGACCTCACCCTTCCCTGCTCCATTCTCAGTTCTCACAGAGTGACTGCTTTGTTTGCACAGAGCAAGGACTCTCACCATTCCCTGGATCATGGCTCCAAAGCAGAATGGATGGAGGAGCTCTGTTCATATGAGCAGGAGGACTGGTCTCTGGTGCTCCTCAGACCCTCCCCACCATGCCTTCCCAAGGAGGAGCTGTGACTGGTGTTCAGATCAGATCCCTGCCTATGAATTCAGCCTCCAGGACCTGAGTTGATGGCATCATTAACTGGATTCTCATACCCAAGATCTGCCCAATGTCCTGATGTAAAGAAGGAACTGGTCTTAAGGGTGCTTGAATGTCTTGAAGAAGGATGATGTGGAAAAAGGTGAATCTCCATCTTGCAGAACATGAACCTTTGAAAAAACTTGCCAATTGCACATAAATCTCATTGATTTATGAGATTTATGTACATTGGCCTCTTTCTTTATTCCATGAGTGTAATGGAAATTGCCTCTTTTCTTAAGTTAGGTGGCATTGCTTCTATGCTTAGTGACATGAACTTTTGTGATCTTAGAGACAAGGTGCAACTGGAAGGGAGGGTTACCAAAATTTCCATAACCTGGACAGTGAGATCTCCAGTCTGTTTTCAATATAGAAAGTTCCTGGGGGATATCAGTCAGGCTTTATGTTGCCAGGCATTTTTTATTAAAACTGACCAATATGAGATTAATAAAAATAGTATGGTTAAATGTGAGTTCCTTCCAGATCTTTCTGCAAATAAAGAAACCTTGACAAGATATATTGATTCTATAATTATTTTCTTTGTGATGCTTTTCTAATTATGAAACACTACCAATATTACAATTTTTGAGGAACTATGCAAAACAAAATACAGATAAGCCAAGGATAAGCAAACAAATTCTTGGATAGGAAATAACATGGAAGTACAAGAATATATGGAATAAAAATTTTATCATAAATTATTAATATTAATTAAATTTTAATAAATTATTGAAAAGGGAATTAGAAAGCATGATAAAACTGATCTCCAGTCCAGAAATAGAAGAGTGCTATAACAGAAAGGTGCAGATAAGAAAGAGTATGCACTTGGATATTTTAAATAATATTGGAAATTTGAGTAAAAACTTTAGAAGATTAAGTTGATATAATTTCAGGGACTATAGAGCAAAGAGACATTTTTTAGAAGTAAAGAAACAAAAATAATAATATTCCACCATTTGGCTGTACCACATTTGTTTATCAATTCACGTGTTGAAGGACATCTCGATTGCTTTCAGTTTTGGTGATGAATGAAAATGGTATGATCATTCATGTGTAAGCTTTTTGTGGTCATTTATTTTCAAATCAGTTGGGTAAATACATAGGAACTCATTTGCTTGTTTCTTTAGTACGGCTAAGTTTAGCTTTGTAGGAAACTCACAAACTGTGTTCCAATGTGGCTGTACCCTTTTCAATGCCCACCAGCAGTGGGGTTGGTGCAGTTATTCTCACCTCACTAGCAGATGGTGGGAGCTGTTTTTACAAAAATTATTTTTGTCTTTCTAACACATGTGCAGAGGTATCTTGGTGTTTTAATTCGCAATTCCCAGACAACAAGTGATGTTAAGCATCTTTTCATATTCCTTTTAATATATATATATACACACAAGAACTTTATATATAAAACTTTTAAATTAACAACCATTAGAGTGGAATCTTCTTCAACTTGATCTACATTTTTAAAGTATTTCACTTTTTAAAAATTTCCTTGTCTTTTTCAATGTCATTCTGTTCAAAAGCTTTGTTCACATTGTCATTATATTCTTTCTGTTTAGCTGGACCTTAGTAGATAACTGTTGGGGAGGAAGTTTTGGAATTAATCCTAGTGAAGGGTGAGAGAGAACCTCATGAATTCCATTTTGGACATGCAGAGCTGTTATATATAAACTCCATGAAGGCCTGGGCCATGTCTTTCTTGTTCACTCCCTTATTCTCAGTGTCAAGCCAGTGCCTCCTAACACTGTGGCACACCACAAACATCTCTGACAACGTACTCAGTTCCTTTTTGCAGTATCACTTTGAGTTGCTGCAAGTTTTTCATTGATTCCCATTATTTCTTTGAGAAATTTGCTGTGTGTTTCATAATATGTCCCTTCTTGAAACTCTATTCCACAAAGCTTTGGTTACCAGGTATATTCCCCTCCTCAGGGCAGCAAGAGGAGTCTTACAGGCATCATTAATCAGGTAGAATAAGCATTCTGAGAAGTCCTTTTCAGTCTGAGACCTCTGGCTGGAGAACCATGGATGGACAAAATGCTGTGATTTCTGGCACTTCTACTGGAGTGTTGTGATGTCAACTCTGAAGGAACAGCTGGTGACCAGTGCAGCCCCACCCAGAAGACAGCACCTCTCCAGTTTTCTCAATCTTCACAGGAAAGGGGGATTACCCATTACTTGATCCTTCCCCTCTAATTCCCTTTTCATATTATTTTGACCTATGCCTATTTTCTTTGATGAGGTGCCTGTACAAACCTTTTGCACAATTTTAACTGGATTGTTTGTGTTATTATAGTTGGGTAATAAGAGTTCTTTGCACATTTTGTATAAAAGTCCTTTTTTAAGTATGAGGTGTGCAAATGTTTTTTCTTAGTATGTTCTTTGACTTTTCACTCTCTTTACAGTGTCTTTCATAAAGAAGAAGAATCTACTTTCAATAAAGTGCATGATATCAATTTTTCATAAATTGTGCCTCTGACATTGCAAATAAAAATTCTTTGCCTATACCCTAAACTTCTTGACTTTCTCTTACGTTATCTTGTATAAGTTTTATAGTTCTGTGCTTTATATATTATATGTGTCTATGAATAATTTTGTATTAATTTTTGTGAAAGGTGTGTGTCTAATTTATTTATTTATTTGCTATTTGAATACAGCACCATTTGTTGAAAAGATTTTCTTCCCTCCTTTAAGTTGCTACTTCTTCTTTGACAAATATCTGTTGACTATAATTGTATTGAGCAATTTCTGGGCTTTCTATTCTTTAACACTGATCTCCCTGCCTATTTTTTCACCAAATACAAATTTCATTGTTTCTTGTAGCTTTATGTTCAGTATTGAAATTAGTTTGTGAGCCATCCAACTTTTCCCAACATTTTCAATATTGCGTTAATTTATGTCTTTTGACTTTCCATATAAATTTTAGGATAAGTTTTTTTGATACATATAAAAGGATACTTTTGGGGCAGGGAAGGGAAAAGCAGTTGTAATACAGGGGCTTTTTCAGGACTTGGGAATTATCCTGAGTGACATTACAATGATAGATATAGCCCATTTTACATAAGCATATAACATGCCAAACTGTGTGGGAGAGAGTGTGGTCTACAATGTGAACTATGGTCCATGCTTAATGGCAAAGCTCCAGGATGTGTATATCCATTGCAGGTGATGTGCCACACTAATGAAAGATGTTTTTGTGGGATGCTATGGGAGGTGTGAGAGGTGGGGAACATGAGAATCCTTGTAATTTTTGTGTAACATTTCTGTAATCTAAGCATATTCTAAAATATATATTAAAATAAAAAAAATAGCCTGCTGGAATTTTGAGATTGCATTGAAGTTATAGATCAAGTTGGGAAGGACAGACAGATCTCTTAGGATGCTTGAGTCTTCCATTACATGAACAATTTTTTATTTTCTAAGTGTGTTATACATAAGACTCACAGAACCAGTCAATAACTTCAGAGGAAGTTAGAATTGAAACTATATATGTCTAGGAAGGATCTGTGGAAAACCATTTTGTTTGGGATGGCTTGAATCCTCTCAAATTGAAGGATAAATCAGCAAGTTTTGAAAACTTTCTATGAGAAGGAACACTGCCAGCCTGGATGTAGTTAGACAGAGGGGGAAAGACAGAACCATGGGAGCAGAAGTCAGAATGCAAGCATCTACTTGGGACAAAACAGAAGAGACAGAAGGGTGCTTGGAGGAAGTCCCCTATTCAATGCTTAGAGAGATTTGGGAACAGACCCTAGCATTCAGGGAGCATGGCCACTGCCCATGCCCTTAGGATGTGCGGGGGTCATTCTTGCAGTCAAGAGGACTAAGAATAAACAATGGTTTACTGTAAGACCTAGAAACTTAATGGAAGTTTCCCTGATGAGCTTCACAGTTGCCTGAATCTTGTAAGCACAATTCGCCTCCAGTGTCTCCCTTCTAGAATGGTAATAGTTATTCTGTGCCTGTTCCACCATTTTATCTTATAAATGTATATAATATATTCTAGATTTCTCAGGTCCACAGATGAATAAGAGCTTCCCCTAGGATGAGTCAAATTCATAACACATTTTGATGAGATGGAGTAGGTACTGAGTTGATTTAAGACTTTTAGGAAATTAGGATGGCATATTTTTTTTTCTTGTCAGAATAACATGTCTACAGGGTTCAGAAGGCAGACTTTGATAGACTAATTTGTGCAAGCACCAAAGACTTATTTTAATCTTATTTTGTGTTCCTGCTGGTGTAAACTCATTTGTTAATGGAGATATTTGAAGATGTATTATCAATTATGGTGTGAATTCATATTTGAGGATAGCATCTTCTAAGATCTTATTGTGGGTAAACTGAAGTGGTGTAGGCATTAATCTCTGTGACTTAAGGCCCTATTAAGAGCAGAAATTTGGATTCAATGAGAGGAGTGAGTGGAAGTCAGTGAAAATGGAGAGATTGCAATGCAATGTGAGACATAGATACAAATCAATAAGCCCCAAGGAGGGCAGCAAGTAAGGAACATAATGTTAGAAATATTGGGAAGAATGCATGCTCTTGCTTTGTGCCTTAAAATTGAATATCTACCCTCAAATATATGTGTGCTAATACTTTCCTGTTGTTAAGCCAATCAGTTTGTGCTGTTTGTAATAACAGCATTTGCAATCTAAGACAGTGTCCCTATAATCTTAGGAGAATTTCCAATGATGAAATGAAGGACAAAAATATATGCCTCCTCCTAACTTTGAAACTCTTGTCTTGCATAAATTCCCAAGGGTCATAGCACACATTTCCCTGAAATATTGAAATATTCTATAATGCCATGGATTCTCTGAACCAGTGACTAAATAATTAACATGACATTTTTTACGGCATTGCAAATTGTCTTGACAAAATGAGGCTCATGAACCATTCCCCAGTTAAATATTTAGTATAGCCCAATGTATACTAAGATGGGGGCCTCAAGGGTTGAGGCTTGTTATGTAAGACTTATTCTCCATTTAACAGGCTTATCTGGCCTGCTCTTAGATTTGAGAAGAATTAATGACAACTTATGGTGGATAATTATAACCATAATGCTGCAACTCTACACTTTATGATACTCATTCTCAATCTTATTGATTCCTATCAATACAAAAGGGAAAAAATATTTTGCAAATATAAATTTGGGTGACATATTCTAATGATTGGCTATCTCAAAATCCTTTCAGTTGCAATCAAATGAAATTATTGAATAAAAGATCCTGTATGTATCAGTTAATATAAAATAACTATGAAGTATTTGAAAAATATTTGTATATATGTTACCAGGATACAAATACTTAAAAACATAGATTTCTACATGTTACAACACTAACATGAACCCTAATGTAATCTATGGGGTATAGTTAGTATAAGTATAATAATTCTGTTTCATCAATTGCAACAAAATAATACACTAATGCATATTGTTAATAATATACAAAACTGCACATTTGGGTTGTACATGGGAACGTTGCACATTCTGTATGCTTTATCTATAAACCTATGAATGAATAAATAAATTTATATATTAAAATTTATAATAATATTACAAATATGAATATAGTATACTTTGTCATTATCCTTGAACAAATATATGTAGAACACAGGTATAATATTAGATTTAAATTTTGAATATTAAATATTGTGTTGATATCCAGAGGAAATTGTTTATTTCTTTTGCCATGCTTATGATTTCATTTTTTCATTAAAAATTAATAAAACATTTATTTGTGTTATTCATCCATGTATTTATGGCAGCTTCACTTTTCTGATCACTTGAGAGTTTCTTGAACAGGCCATCCACCTACATCTACTCCTTTGTAACCATGGCTGGTTCATGGAACAACATATACAGGCTGATGTCTGTAGCTTTCCCTTTTAATCCAAACTCTCAAGATCATAGCTCATATCAGACACCCACACACACAAAATCTCATGGATAGATTCTGTTGCACCTGTCTTTGAAGATTTATTTAAAAATATCATCTGAGCCATATTTTCTCCCTTAGTGAAGGACACATGCATGTTTTGACAAAGTGTCCACTATCTGCTAAGAGACCCCTCTGTGCTACTCACCTGAGGACCTCCACAGCATCCTGCTCAATGGCAGCTCTCCTTTATGGCTGCTCACCAAAACCAAGAAGGAAATAATTTGTTGTGACTCATTATATATAACAAAGCATTTTTATATTGCAAATGTTTTGAAAGAAAAAAGATTGTGAGTATACCTACAAAACAAAATAGAAAAAAAGCAGAGAGCAATAGTTAAGTTTGTCCTTATACTGGGTCTATCCTGTTCTGGCTATCAGATGATAAGCAACATGGCTCCATCACCCTCCACCAACCCATCCTCCAGGCATCACATGATCCTCCCCATAGAAGAAAGCAGAGCTTCTACCACAGTTAATCCAGTTTTTCCCATTTGAAATGAACACATTTGTCTCCAAGTAGATGCAGGAGTTATGCAAGAATAGAAATCGCTCCATGAGGCAAGTCAATTTCCAAATTTTCCACCAGAATCCACAGGATTAAATACTCTTATTTTGAAAAGAATATTTAGTAAAGCACATGTGCTATGGACCCTATTCTGCAGCACATTAAAATTGCTTCTATCTTATAGTAGAGGCAATTCTACCTGTGCATGAAGTGAAGAGGGAATTATATTCCCTTACATTTTTGAGAGGAAGTAAATAACTGAGTAAAATAACAGTGAGGGTAAAGAAAGAGTCCCAGAGCTCTTAGAAAGGAGGCCATCTGGGAGCAGTCACTTCATGCAGCTCTTATTCTGCTTTCTGTGTGTTGTGATCATCATGTGGAACAAGGACTCAGCTCATGATGAAAGACCTGGATGTGTCCTCCAGAGCTCCCAGCACACTGGGAGCCCATCATAAGCTCTCCACAAAGCCATGAGAAGTGGAGGAGACAATATGACTGTTTGAGAACATGATATTTATATTTCATTTTGACCAAACAACAATCATCTGCATGGATAGTAATGGCTATTTACATTTATCACATGATTCCAAACCCAGTGGACAGAGTAGAGGGCCCAGGCAGTGGTGAGAGGGGATATCCCCTCAGCCTGAGCCAGAACCTGAGCTCCAGGTAATGGGCCTTGGCTTTGGGATTTAGAGCACAGGAATCACATCACACATTGACAGGGGGTAGAAGCAGCAGAGGGAAATGTGAGCAAAACATTAGTAGAAAATAAAATGGATTATCAGACAAACAGCCAGATCAATGCTAAACCCATTTTGTACACTTTTGGATAAGTAGGAGTGTAACTTGAAATCCATTACATTATAGACTGAAGAAGAGCTTCTCTCTTGATTCTCATGAGAATCACAGTGTCTTTATGGGGAATCTTACTGGGGTTCTTTTCCTTCAGTCTCATATTTAAGGATTCACCAAGCGGCCTTGAACTACTCTGAATTCTGAACGTGGCAACATTGGCTGAGTCTTTCTGCCTTCAAGAGGGAGAGGTGAAAGATTTTGTAGGTGATTGTGCTTCCTCCTATTGCAACTAAACTTTTATAATTTACATCATTGATAGGCACAGGAACATCAATTTAGACATGCTTTTAGTTAGTTTCCAGGCTCTGACAGGAAACCAGCCCTTAACCAACTCCCTGCACCTGCTCCTGCAGCTGCTCCTTGGGCTCAGTGGGTCCTGAGCATCCCCTCATGGCTACCTCACAGAAGAGGTTTAT
>JAQZBX010110394.1:0-10377 GCA_029593785.1 Cabassous unicinctus
TGGTTATTTCTCTGGTTTTAGAATGCATAAATGTAATAGACAACTCAGCAAGTGACAGAATACCTTCATTGGTTCCCTGACTCATGGAGTGAAATCTTTTATGGTTAGGAAAGACACCCAAATAGTAGCCTCTAGAACTGCATTTACTAAGGAAAATATTATATCAAAACCATTTTTGGTAGCATTTTTATCCCCCTCTTTATACACCCCTTCTCTCACAATTCCCCTCTATGTTCCATATGTCCTTCTTCCCTCCCCTTCCTTTGCTTTTTCTTGAATTTATTCCCTGATTCCTCCTTCCCTCTCTTCTTTCCATCCTTTCTTCTTCCTGCATTGGGATTTTATTTCCTATGAAATGGAAAAACCAAAGAATGACCTTAGCTTATGAAAACATACAAGAACAAAAACAATACTGCATTCCTGGAGAGACTGCAGAGATTAGAGAAACTAACAAAGATTTGAAGAAAGCAGAATTAGTGATTACCAGAAAATCCCGATTCAATTATCTTATTTCATCAGTACAGAAAATAGATGGATCTTAGCAGATGACAGGTATTATTGTACACATAATGACGTGGTGACTCCAGTTATAGGTACTGCTCCAGATGTGGTATCATTGCTTGATGAAATCAACACTTCACTTGGTGTCTGGTATGTAGCTATTGATCTCACAAATGTTTCTATTTCAATAATTTTTAGTAAAGATCACCAGAAGCAGTGTCAACTATCCAACCCTATATCATAATCTAGACCACAGGGACCAGAATAGCTTTTCTCTTCTGCAAATCATCACTCTGGTCCACTGTATTGATGACATTATATTGATTGAACCTAATGAGCAAGAAGCAACAACTCGAGACTTACTGTTAACATATATGTGTGATAGAGAAAGGGAGGCATATACAAGAAAAATAAAAGAACATTTTACCTCAATTAATTTCAATGCATTGCGTAGTAGGTCCCATATCAAGATTCACCTTTTAAGGTGAAGACTAAGTTATTACATCTGGCCTTTCTTACAATGAAAAAAAGAAGTATAGTGCCTAGTTGGCCACTATGGATTTTGGAACAATGCATTTTTCATTTGGGGTGCTAATCTGGCCCATTTACTGAGTGACCAGAAAATCTCTTAGTTTTTAGTGGGGTCCAGAACAAGAGAGGGCTCTACAACCTGTCCAGCCTTCTGTGCAAGATGCTCTGCCACTTAGGTCATATGATTTTGCATATGCAATGGTGCTCAAGGTTTCAGTGGAAAATTTAGATGCTTTCTGGAGCCTTTTCATTACACTTTTGTATAGTCACAGCACACACCCTTAGGAATTTGGAGCAAAGGCCTGACATCCTCTGCAGATGACTACTCTACCTTAGAGAAATAGCTTTTGGCCTGATAAAGGATCTTGGTAGAGAAAGAAGGATTAACAATTGGTTACCAAGTTACCATGAGAACTGAGTTTCTTACAATAAATTAGGTGTTATCTGATCCATCAAACACAAAGTTGGGCATGCTCAGCAATATGCTCTCATCAAATGGAAGTGGTACATACGAGATCAGTTTTGAGCAGGCACTAAAGACACAAGTAAGTTGTATGAGGAAATGGCCCAAATGCTAAAGGCCTCCCTCATGCTACATTACTTTCTCTGTTCCAAACCACAGTTATTGCCTCTTGGGGAGTTCCTTATGATCAGTTGACTGAGGAAGAGAAAATATGGTCCTGGTTTAGAGGCAGTACTATATAATATGCAGGTACTATATGAAAGAGCATTGCTGGAGACCTACTGCTATTTTTTTGGGCATTCTTGAAGCACAAAGGTGATGGATATGTTACAGCGGGAAGAAATATGAGCATTGCATCTGGTCCATTTTGCTTATAAGGAAAAGTAACTAGAGATACATGTGAATACTGATACATGGACTCTTGCTGATAGTTAGTCTATATGTTCAGGGACATGGAAGGAACATGTCTTGGAAATGGTGACAAAGGGATCTTGGGGAGAGGTATGCGGATAGACTTTTTAACCAGTTCTGCACAGATTAACTATAAGCTGTCCATTCTCTACCCTCATTCTAATTTCTGGTGACATATATTCTAATTATTAATTCCATGTGTTTGCATAATATATTTAGTTCATAATAGCCTAATCATACAGTATTTGTCCTTTGGTGTCTGGCTTGCTGCACTGAACATAACGTCCTCCAGGTTCATCCATGTTGTCATATGCTTCACAACTTAATATTTTTTTTATCATTTCATAACAATCCATCATGTGTATACACCACAATTTGTTTAACCATTTTTCAGTGATGTGAACATGATTTGTTTCCAACTTTTGTCTATGATGAATAATGTCACTATTAACATTGGTGTGCAGATGCCTATTCCTATCACTACTCTCAGTTCTTCTGGGTATATACTTAACAAAGGTATTTGCCAGATCCCATGGCAAGACTACGATCAACTTTCTTAGGAACTGACAAACTGTCCTCCACAGTGGCTGCACCATTCCACATTCCCACTAACAGTGAATAAGCATTCCTATCTCTCCATATCCTCTCCAACTTTTAGTTTTCTGAGTTTTTAATAGAGACCAGTCTAATAGATGTGAAGTGATATCTCATTGTCATTTTGATTTGGATTTCCCTAATCACTAGTGATTTTGAAACATTTTTCATGTGTTTCATCACCATTTATATTTCTTCTTTGGACAATTGTCTTTTCAAGTCTTTTGATCATTTTTTGTTCAGATAGTTTGTCCTTTTATCATTGAATTGTATGATCTCTTTATATATTATGGATATTAAACCCTTAGCAGATATTGATTGCCAAATATTTTCTTCCATTGAATTTGCTGCTTTTTTACCTTTTTAACAAAGTCCTTTGATGTTCAAAAGTGTTTAATTTTGAGGAGGTCCCATTTATCTATTTTTTGTTATTGTTCATGCTTTGTGTGTAAGGTTTAAAAAATTATCACCTACCACAAGATCTTGAAGTTTTCCTATATTTTATTCTAGGAAAATAATTTTGGGTATAATTGATATCTTAACAATATTATTCTTCCAATTCATGAACATGGAATGTCCTTCCATTTCTATAATGTATTTTTTTTTATTTTATTGTGGGTAAAAACCAAATTTTTCACAATACATACCAATATTTGTAAAATGATATATAAATACATATGCATATATGTGCATTTGTTTACATAAATGTTATTTGTTATATATATATATTTTTTAATATTATATATATATATATTTTTTAAAGGTGCTTAGATTACCTAAATATTACTCAGAAATTACAGGGATTCCCATGTTCCCCACGCCCACACCTCCAACAACATCCAACACCACCATTCCTCATCCGTGTGGTACAACACCCGCAATGGATATACACTTCCTGGGGCCTTGCCACCCAGCATAGACCACAGTTCACATCACAGACCACACTCTCTGCCACCCAGTTCTGCATGGTATATTCTGATGGAAAATGGCCTATATCCGTCGCCGCTGTGCCACTCAGGACAACCCCCAAAGTACCCCAAAAAGCCCCTGTATTTCAACTGCCCCTCCTCTCCCTGCCCCAAAAATGTCCAGTGGCCACCGGCTCCACCTCACTGTTACAATTTCTTCCATTGCTTGAATCACAATATGTCTACAACAAAGCACCACCAAGTCCACTCTAGTCCACAGCTCCTCCCCCAATCCTGAGGGGACTTGGATGGTGATGTCCACTCCACCTCCAAATGAGAGAGGACTTATATCCCATGGATACAGTGGATGGGATTATCTTGCCTACACCTGCAGGCCCTCTCCATTCCCTGGGATGGCCATTGCCCATCGTCATCTCCTCACCAGGTTACTTGGATGAGTCCATTGAGCTGTAGGGTAGGAGTTGCAGCTACACCGAGATTCCAGTCACAGCTGGCACATAGGTGGGCCAGATGATACAGTCTCTGGGAGTACACCTAAAAACTCCTGCATCACATATAGGTTTGAGTAGAAGGGACTGATGGACCATGTGCAGGGGTGACTTATTTGAGTCAAACTCTGTCACTCTCAGGAATACAGATGCCAATGAAGAGCCCACGTCCCTCCCTAAGCTGCGCGCTCGGTTGAAGAGGACGACCTTTCCCGCTAGAGGAGGACCGTTCTTCTGTCAAGGGTATACAAGTAGCTGCGCTCCCCTGCTATAACCTCCAAACAAACTCTCAAGGTCTATAATGTGTTTTTAATCCTATTCATTGTTTCTCTGATTCCCATAAGTTCTGTTTCCCTTTTTTTTCAGGTTTTCAATTTATTCTTTATTCTTACCCTGTGTCTACTTAATATCACTTATTTCTTTAGTCATATTTTCATTAAATTTTTTAAATGATTTATGAAAGTTGTGTGATTATCATTGATTAATTGTTTTAAATCCTGTATCTCTTCAGGATATGTGACTTGTTCCTTTGGCTCTGCTATATCTTCCTGTTTCCTAGCTCAGATTGTAATTTTTTTGCTGATGTCTAAGCATCTGAATATTTTAGTGAATTTATTCTGATGGCCAATTTCTCACTCTTGCCTATTGTTTTTTATCCCCACAGTTCTTCTTTGATATTTGATTCAATGTATTTTAAGTCTTCAAAATTGCCCAGCTTAAGTTATCAAAATTGAGGCAGAGACTCACTAATAGGGCTCAGATTTTCTCCTTGGAGTTAGAGTACAGAGAGAATCAAAAGCAGTTTTTCTTTATCCAATTTCCAGACAGGCCAGCAGATGGCACTTGTCTGCTCAACTTTCAATGGAGGTGTTTGTTTCCATCTACATATTCCTGTCTTGTGGTCTGGTCAGAAATGAGATTCAAAGCTGGTTCTCCTGACTGAATTCACTGAAGAAAAGCCCCCCATCTCACCTCCCTTTTCAGTTCTAACAGCTGACAGGGAGGAAGATGTCTGTTCCCTTCTCAATCATCTGCAGTGAGTCAGGGAGTTTATCCCAGGTTAATATACTGGGGTTGGGGAGGGAGCCCTTACCAGCTGCCATGGGAGTTTAGCAACTCATGTTTGTTGTTTCAGGTTCTTTTTCACTCTGTCCCTCACTCCTCTAGGAGTTGGGAAGCACTGGCCTGGTCTCCTGACCCCCAAAAGAGGTCTTTCGAATAGATTTTGGCTCTTTCTCCAATGTTTCTGTGAAAGAGTTGAGTCCTGCCTGCCTAATCTTACACCATCTTCCCAGAGCCTCCATTTATTTAAATAGTGACATTCTAATGGGTTTGGAATCATATCTTATTGTGGTTATTATTTGTATGTCTTTGTTGGTTAATGATGTTTAGAAACTTTGCATATGCTTTTTGAACATCTGTATATTTTCTTTGGAGAGATGTTTCTTCAAGTTTTCTGTGCTTTTCTAATTGAGTTGTTTAATTGTTGTTAAGTTTCAAGGATTTCTTTACATATTCTGAATACAGAAACTTTATCAGATAAATGTTTTTCAAATAATGATTCCAAATGTGTAGTTTTTCATTTTGCTTTCATGTTAAATCTTTTGAGTCTCAACAGTTTTGAACTTTGATGAAGCCCCATTTTGTTTTTCTTTTGTTGGTTTGCTTTGGATGCTAAGTCTAGAAAATCATTGCCAAATACAAGGTCCTGAAAATGTTTCCCTATGTCTTTTACTAGAAGTTTGAGATTTCTGCTTCTTATATTTAGGTCTTGGATAAATTTTGAGATGATTTATGTATATAGCATGAAGTAGTTGGCCTCTTTTTTCTTTGCCCACATTTTTGACCTGTGTAATCTTTCCAAATTGAGTGGTCTTTGCCACCTTGTCAATAATCAGTTGTCATAAATGTGAGGTTTAATCTTTGACCACTGAATTTGATTCCCTTGGTCTACATGCTTGCCATTGTACCAATACCATGCTCTTTTGATTTCTGTGCCTTTATAATAAGTTGTAAGATGAGGAAGTGTGAGTCTTCCAACTTCATTTTTCTTTCTCAAGATGGCTTTGATTACCAGAGTCCTTTATATT
The DNA here is from genome assembly GCA_029593785.1 of Cabassous unicinctus. NCBI lineage: Eukaryota > Metazoa > Chordata > Mammalia > Cingulata > Chlamyphoridae > Cabassous > Cabassous unicinctus. The sequence continues at coordinate 6,008 of JAQZBX010110394.1, forward strand.
TTGATATAAGTTTGATGATTGGTTTTTCCATTTTGGCAAAAAATGATTGTTGGAATTTTTATTGGAATTGCATTGAATATATAAATTCCTTTGCATACTTTGAAAATATTTAAACTTCCAATCCATGAATGCAAAATATCCTTCCATTTCTTTTTATACTTTGATTTATTTCATAATGTTTTATAGTATTCTGTATATTACTCCTTTATATCCTTGTTTAGATTACTCCTAGTTATTTGACTATTTTATTTGCTATTGTAAAAGGATTTTTTTATGTCTTCTAATACTTTATTACGTGTGTATTGAAAGTCTACTGATATTGTGTGATTATCCTTGCACCCTGCCCCTTTGTTTAATTTATAAGTTCTAGGTGCTTTGTTATGGATTTTTCAGGAAATTCTGTTAATTGGATCATTTCACATGCAGATTGAGTGATTTCATTTCTCCTTTTCCAATATGGATGCTTTTTATTCCTATTTCTACCCTAATTGTTCATGATGTTAGAGAGGAGGTGTAGGAGTTTGATATTGGTTATGAATTCCAAAAATAGATATTGGATGACGTGTGTAAACTGGTCTGTTCATCTGAGCATAATTAAATTATAATTAGGGCTTTGATTGGGCAATATCAGTAAGATGCTGAGTCCCCACCTCCTTGATGGGCAAGGACTCATGGAGAAAATGACAGGGCAGACCAGAGTTGGAGTTTTAATACTGAAGCCCAGGAAGTATGCACACAGAGGAGCAGAGCAGCTGAGCCTAGAGAGACTTGTGCCCCGGGAGGAGAGACAAAGCTGGTCACCTGATAGTCTGCAGCTGACCTTATGGAGATAGCAGAGTAGATGAGCCCAGAGAGAGGCAAGCCCCAGGAAGAGAGGAACCCAGAAAGCCTGACCCTTCACAGACATCAGCAGCCATCTTGCTCCAACACATGACAACAGACTTTGGTGAGGGAAGTAATTCATGCTTTATGGACTGGTAAATATACGCTTCTACCCCAAATAAATACCCTTTATAAAAGCCAACAGATTTCTGGTATTTTGCATCAGCACCCTTTTGGTTGACTAATACAGGAAAATTTCAGTCTTTCACAATTAATAAGGATGCTGGCTTAGGGGTTTTTCCTATATTCCCTTTCTCATGTCAAGGAGGATTCCTTCTATTACTAGCATTCCTTGTTTTTTTATCAAGAAGAGGTAAAATGCCATTTCTTCATCAGTTAAGAAGATCCTGCATTTTTTGGTCTTCACTCTGTTAATATGATTTAGTGCATTAATTGATTTTCTTACATTGAACTACATTTGCATAACAGGGATAAATCCAATTTGATCATGATGTATATTTTTTTTAAAGTGCTGTTGAATTTAGTGTGCTAGTGTTTCAAATCTATATTCTTAATAGATATTGCTATGAGTTTTCATTTCTTGTCATATCTTTATCTGACTTTGCTATGAGGGTGATTTTGGCATTGTAGAATGAATTAGGGAGTGTTCCCTCCTTTTTTATTTTTGGAAGAGTTTCAGCAGAATGGGAGGTAAGCGTTCTTGGAATGTTTTGCAGAATTTCCCTGTGAAGCCATTGGGCCCCGGGCTCTTCTTTTGGGGGAATTTTGATTACTGATTCAATCTCTTTAAGGGGATTTGGTTTGATTTGATGTTCTATTCCTTTCTGAGTGAGGCTAGGTAGTTTGGATGTATTTATAAATTTTTCCATTTGTCCATTGCACTTAGATTATCTAATTCATCAGCATACAGTTTTCACAGTATCTTCTTATAATCCTTTTTATTTTAGAAGGGTCAATAGTAATGCCCACTTTTCATTTCAGATTTTTTAAATAACCTATCTTTTTTTATCTTCATCAGTCTGACTAAATGTTGACCAATTTTATTGATTTTTCAAAGAACCAACATTGCATTTCTTGATTCTTTGTATTGTTTTTTGTTCTTTTTTTCATTTATCTCTTCTCTAATTTTTATTTCCTTTTTCTTCCCTCTTTACATTTAGTTTGCTCTTCTATTATTTGTATTTAAATTTTGAGGTTAAGTCTCTCATTTGAAATCTTTCTTCTTTTATAATGTAAGAATATAGAGGTATAAATTTGCTTGTCAGCACTGCTCTTCCTTCATCTCATAGGTTTTGGTATGTTGTGTTTTTGTCTTCATTCACATCAACATAGTTCCTTAATTCTGTTCTAGTTTCTTCTTAAACTACTAATTGTTTAAGAGTTGTTGCTTAATTTTAACTGATAAAGTTTCTATTTCTTCCTCTGTTATTAATTTATAGCTCCATTCTGATGTGGTTAGGGAAGATATATTGTAATATTTCAATATTTTGGAATTTTTTGAAACTTGTTCACCAATGATATTCTATATCTTATTGAATGACCCATTCACACTTGAGCAGAATGTATATTCGGTTGATATCTCTTAGTTCTTCTTGATTTAGAGAATCATTCACTTCTTGTGTTTCCTCATTTATCTTCTGAGTAGATGGACTATCCATTATTGGAAGTGGCTTATTAAAATACCTTATTATCAATGTGAAACTTTCAATTTCTTCCTTCAAATATGTCATTATTTGTTTCATTTAATTTGGTGTTATGCTATTAGGTGACTATATTTATAATTGTTATATCTTCTTTTTGAATTATTAATTTTATCAGTATATAATGACTGTCTTTTTCCCTCATAACTGTTTTGGACTTAATGTCTATTTTCTCTTATATTAGTATGTCAAAACCAACCATCTTTTGGTTACTACTCACATAGCATATATGTTTATGCTTTCATTTTCAAATTACTTGTGTCTTTGATTTTAAGATGAGACTGTTGCAGACAGCATATATTTGCACAACGATTTTAATACATTCTGTAAATCTCTGCCTTTCAGTGAATGGAGATTTCAGTCCATTTACACTTAATATCACTACAAATAATAAAGGATTTTCTTCTGCATTTTAATATGTAGCATTCGTAAGTTTTATAGCTTTTTTGTCCCACAATACTTCCACTAATTCTTACTTTCATACTAATATGTTATTTTGTGTGCTACCTTATAGAGTGCTTTCTATTTTATATCTAATATATTTTCTTACATTTCCCAGTTTTTACCATGCGGTTAAAGTCTAACATCCCAAATAAATAGCAATCATATTTAGATTGATACCAACTTGACTTCAATAGCAAATACATACACTTTTTTTAAATGTCACCCCTACATTTTTTGTACTTGTTACCATTTATAACTTTGTTCATTGTATTTTCAAACTATGGATCTATCATTACTTATTATGTTTTGCATTTCATAGGAAATAAGTACTGGTACTTACCAAACTACACACTCCTATAATATTGGCATATATAAGTACCAAAGTAGTTAACTTAACTAAAGGTCTTTATTTCTTTATGCCATTTTGAACCACTGTTTATTGTCCTTTCCTTTCAGTCTGAAGAAATCCCTTTAGCATTGCTTGTAGACCAGGTTCAGTGGTAATGAACACTGTCAGCTTTTGTTTATGTGAGAATGTCTTAAATATCCCCTTCTTTTTTCAATGAAAAACCTGCCAGATATAAAATTCTTGTCTAAAGTTGTTCTTTTTTTTCAGCATTTTAAGTTTATTAACTCACTGCCTCATTGTCTTCATGGTATCTGATGAGAAATCAGCACTAAATCTAATTGGGACTCTCTTGTACATATGTTGTTTTTCTCTTGCTGCTTTCAGAACTCTTTCCTTGTCCTTTGAATTTTGTACTATGATCAATATATGACATGGTGTACTTTTATTCATGTTTGTACTGTTTGGAGTTTTTGGACTTCCTTGATGTGCATACACATGATTTTTCTAAGTGTGGACACTTCTTTCATTATTTCTTTGAATATTCCTTCTGCTCCTTAATCTCTTTCTTCTCCTTATGAGACTTCCATAATGCATATAGTGGTGCACTTGAGAGTGTACCAGAGATGTCTTTGGCTATTTCCTCTTTTTATAATTACTTTTCTTTCTCCTTTTCAGTCTGTCTCATTTCAATTGTCTCATCATGGAGTTTGCTGATTCTTTCTTTGGCAAGGTCCAATCTGCTATTGAAAACATCATGAGAAATTTTCATTTCAGTTATTGTAGTCTTCAACTCCAAAAGTTTTGTTTTCTTACTTTAAAAAAATCTGCTTATTTGCTAAATTTTTTCATATCATTCCTTCATTTTATTTTCATGATAGCCATTAAGTCAGCCTCTGTAATTTCCTTCATCTCCTTGAACATTTATAATATCATTTCTTAGAGTCTTTGTTTGGTATGTCCACATTATTTTCTTTTTTCATTGGTGTTTAAAGGATTTTATCCTCTTACATTGGATAGGCTATCATTTCCTTTTT
>JAQZBX010110395.1:0-10377 GCA_029593785.1 Cabassous unicinctus
TTTTTCCAGTTGGTCTCATTTTTCTGATAAATGGAACTGTCGGTCCACTGGCCAGGGCCCAGGAATAGTCTAGGGAATCAAGCAACACACCAGGACACCGGTACAGGAAAGAAATTGTGTGGTGCTTCATGGTGTCTGGCCCTGGCCAGTGGACCGACAGTTCCATTTATCAGAAAAATGAGACCAACTGGAAAAAAGTCCTCAGTCTCTTGAGTTTGTAATTGTTAAATCAGGGGTTTCACCAAGTGTGTTTTTCTATAGCTCTAACTAGTTATTTCGAGTGGCTCCTATGAAAAATAAAATGTGCATTGCTGAAAAGCTAGAGGGGTTAAACCAACTGCTTTCTTGAAAAAATTTCCAAGTAAGTTGAGTACAGTAATTTATTATTCAACTATTTAATGCCAATATGAGCCAAGCTTTGTGCTAGGACTGTTTGATACAATAGTCAGCAAGACAGATATTGTGGTAGCCCAAACAATGACCCCTGACAGATGTCTCTGTCTGTGTCCTACCTGGAACCTGTGAATGTTACCTTACATGGTGTATTAGTCAGCCAAGGGGGTGCTGATGCAACATACCAGAAATCTGTTGGCTTTTATAGCGAGTATTTATTTGGGATAGAAGCTATAGTCACAAGGTCATAAAGAGTAAGTTACTTACCTCACCAAAATCTGTTGCCATGTGTGAGCAAGATGGCTGCCAATGTCTGCAAGTGTTCAGCCTTCCTCTTCCTTTTCAGGCTTTGTGTTCCCAGCTTCTTCCAATCTCAGCTGTAGGCTGGGATAAGGCTCGTCTCTCTTCTGGGGCTCATCTCTTTCTGGGCTCAGCTGCTCTGCTCTCTCCACAAGGCCAACTGTAAACTATCAAACAGCTCGGCTCTCTCCCCGGAGCTCCAGCGTCAAAATTCAGCTCTCTCGTTTGCCGTGTCATTTTCTGTGTGAGTATCCTCCCACCAAGGGGGTGGGGACACAACGTCCTACTGATGTGACTGAATCAAAGCCTTAATCTTAATTTAATCAAGTAAAAGTGAAACCTCTGAATTTAATACAATCAAAGTGTATCACACCCAGAGGAACAGAACAGTTTACAAACATAATCAACATTTCTTTTTGGAATTCATCAATAATATCAAACTGTCATACATGGCAAAAGGGAATTTGCAGATGTGATTAAGATTAAGGACCTTGAAATGGGGTTATAATCCTGAATAATCTAGGTAAGCCCAATTTAATCACATGAGCTCTTAAAAGAAGAGAATTGCTTCCTGCTGAGGTCAGAAGAATGCAATGGAAGATGAGGTAGGAGAAATTCAAAACATGGCAGGGATTGGACCCACTGTTGCTGGCTGTGAAGGTAAGGAGGACCACAAGCCAGAGGATGTTGGTGGGCTCTAGAAGCTAAGACCCCTGGTTAACAGGAAACCACATGGAACTGAATTCTGCCAAAACCTGAATGACCCTGGAAGTAGATTCTTCCCCGGAGGCTCCAGAAAGGAATGCAGCCTTGCCAACACCTCCGTTTCAGCCTTATGAGACTCAAAGCAAAGATATCAGTCAAGCCCTTTGGTGTTGACCTACAGAATTGTGAGATAACAAGTTAGTATTTTTATAAGCTGCAAAGTCTGTGGCAAATTTGTTATGGCATCAATAGGAAATGAATATAGAAATGAGCCCTTCCCTTGTGGAGCTTATATTCTAGTGGGGTAACAAAAGAAAATAAGCCTACCAATGAACAAAGTAATTGCAAAGTGTAATAAGTGCTATTAGCAAAATAAAGAAGCAGGTGAAATAGACAAAAACTGCGGGTACCTAGGCATGAAGAGCTCTTTTTAAAAGTGACATTTAAACTGAGACCTAAAGGAAGAGAAGGAGCTGGCCATGCAAAGAGCTAGAACAAGAGCGACCCATGCAGAAGGGACAGGGTTTGCACATCCATGAAGTGTGAAAGAACTCAGGGTAGTCAAGAAACTGCAAGAAGACCAATAAGGTTGGAGCATTGCAAGGGAGGAGATTTAGAAAAAATGAGGTTGGAAGATAAGCTGAGCAGAGGGCATGGGTGCTTTATAGAACATGCTTAGAAATTTGGATTTTATTCTAAGTACAGTAGGAAATCCCTGTAAGAGTTTAAGCAGAAGAGTATCTGAGGATGGGATTCTGAAACAGAAAAAGTACATTATTGGGAAAACTGGAGAAATCGAAAAAAAGTTTCTAGCTTAGTTAATAGTATAGTAGCAGTGTTCTTAGTTTTGATCATGGACCATATTATGCAAGGGGGAGCTGGGTGATGGGCATTTGGAAACACTCTGAACTGTCTTTGCAACTCTTCTGGCAGTCTAAAATGATTTAAAAGTAAAAAGTTAGAAACAAAAAGAATGCCGTGAACTACTTTTTCATTTAACAAGATTAAAAATAGAAGTTGGAATAGGAGTTGTAGAAGCCCAAGACTGAGAGTGTGGAAACCAGTAAGGAAACTGAACCAGTAAGTCAAGTGAAAGGAAGTGGAGCAGTCAGCTTGCTAAAAGGCAAGTTCAACACCTGTTTTTGAAATAGAATCCCCAAGGCTTACTGATGAATAAGGCGTCTCTGCTCCTACGTGCGCACCCACGTGTATTCATGGTTAGAGATGAGTGGGCAGTGAAGGAAAGGGAGAGAGCAAGTTCTAGTTCTTATTTACTAATGGGAAGATTGTGGACTGGAGGGAGAAAAGAATAAGAGTTTGTAAGGTCTAGGGGTCTCCAAATGAAAATATCAAGTGTGCTGAAACTCAGGGGTGAGGTTTGGGCTGGAGATGCATGCTAGGTAGCTGCAAGCAGAGGCGTGGTGTTTCAATCCTGTTCCCTTGTGGTGGGAATTATGAGGCATCTACTTCTTGCAAACAACCAGGAATGACAGCATCCAGGAAAGAACCCCATGATGTCAGACCATTGGATTAGATAAAAGACTGTCCATTAGAAAAGATTTGCATTTTAATTTTTTACCATGTTTATTGCCTTTTTTCTTTCTTGGTAAAGTTTTTATCAGAAATGCCATGATATCACAGCTCTGCTTGGCAAAACCAATGTAAGGAACTATTTGCTTACACTTGAGCCAGAGTAGAAAAACAGAGGTCGTGGCAAGCAAATCAAGATTATGTACCATCTAGGGAAAGGACTCAGGACAGAAATTGTCTGTACTTTGAATCAGGGGCTTCTCTTTTCAGTCATCACTTCTAAAATCTTGTGTGTATGCATGTGTGCATTTATATGTGTATCTATATATATCTACATAAAACAAGCCAGACATTTTTTCACACCATCCATCCATGTTCAGATATAATAGACATCCTGGCACAGAAACTGTGGCATCTAAAAATCACTGCTCTATTTCTTAGCAGAAAATCTATAAAGAAACTACTGGGTAGCACATGTGAATTTGAAGTGTAAGAAATGTTTCATATTATTCCCCAAAATTGAGGTACTAAAATTTGATGCTTCTTAATGAAGTGTTGATGAGATCTCTACTAGGATGAGATAGCCACATGGGAGGGCTGACAAATGCCTACACCTAACAGATTTATAGTATATCTAAACCAAGAGTGAAGGAGAATTCCCTCGTTACCCTCTTTTGTTAGAGTTCTTGCATAGAACTTTTCGCTTCATTGGTCTGTGGTTCAGGTTTATGGAGTTCAGTTCCTGTCTCTCTCTATGCAGTATGTGAACTGAAGTTGTAATAAGAGCTTAACCCAAGGACTAAACCTGGACCACCTCCATATTGCTTGTTTTATGCTCCAAATTGGATGACCTGATATCGGTTAGTCTCTTAATTTTCTATAGCAGAAACACATTCCTTTTAATTAATTTAAAAACTGTCTGGATTTTAGACATGTTGCCTATCAATTATTATAGAAAGAATAATTTTATTGCAATGGGTTGAATTCCATTCTGTTTTACAAATGGAAAATTTTCCCCAAAGACTTCTATTCAGCTTGGTTCTAAACCTAGAAGACATGATATTATTTTCTACATGGGCTCCTCGGTTTTAACTTGAATCGAATGGAGAAAGTAGGGTCAAGGAATGATAGACCTTAATCCCTGACTCAACTCTAAGAGTTTGTGCCCAACTTTGCAATACTCACTTGTCATGGAGCACAATGCTCCACTGTGAGAGAGCTAGAGATGTATGCATTTTCCAGTTCTCTCCAGTGGCTGGGGACTTTGCCCTCCCCTACTCACCACTCCCCGTTTTCCCTGAACTGGTCTAGCTTTCCACTGTTGGGAAGTTTGTCCAACCCAGCTACTCCAGGCATCAGGTCCATTGCCATTGACCTCAGCTGCACGGGCAGATAATAGTGCCCAGGCAGAGGCTGCCTTTCGCAAGGCAGTTACTTCAATGCTGCGGTCCACATGAAAAGAAGAAATAGAAAAAGCGCTTTATTATGTAGGGAGTTATTGGCGCTCCCCACTGAGTCGGTGCAGAGGAGCGCCCAGACCAAGCTGACCCTTCAAGGAAAGAGCCAAGATATCCCATGAAGCCATTGTGCAAACGATTCAGTGGAACTCCATTCTCTAAGAGGATCACCTGGTGGTTGACATCACTTCCTTGCTTAAAAGCACTACCTTTCTCTGTGTTTTAACTCGGTTATCTTTTTGCAGGCTGAACCCCCTGCTGAACTCTTCAGACATATACTACTCACCCCAGCACAACTTCCCTGGCAGTGGGTAAACGGCAAATAAAAAGGTTCTCTCCATCAAGTCGATTGACTAGCGAGCTGGCAGGGTACTCAATGGTGCTTTTGCTCTCCGTGCTGCTTAATGTCTCCAAGATCAAACACAAAGATCATGGGAGGAACAGATGATCAGCGGGACGACAATAGATGACTGTACTAGGTTCCGGATGAGTTGTGCGACTGAGACAAAATGGATGGCCCCATTTAAAATGACTTCAGAAGTTTCAAAGGAGGTCTCTGTAGTTACCGTATGTGTCTTCAGACTCGAACATTATTTCCCAGCCCTGCTGGTGCTACTATTGCAGAGTGAGAAAGAAATGTGAAAATGACTTTCTTACCATTCAGACTTCCTCCCCTATGTGCGTTTCCCAAAGAGAAACACACACTTTGTAGGTTTTAGGTGGACCTGGGACACTATATCCCCATTCACAGAAATGTTTGGGGACACAGGAAATAGGTACGTTGTGGCCACTGGGTTTTTCATCAATAGAAAATATGAGATTATTTTTCCCATTGTTCACCAGGGATATTATATCCCCCAGAGAAATAGTAATCATAAGACCAGTTAAATATTTCCTTAGTTACATTTACCGCCCAAGTTTATTTTTCCTCACTGAGATTGTTTGACAATTCCTTATTTTATTCTGCAAAAGAAATTCATTAAACTCTCTCTGCACATAGGCCCAACTATTATAATTATCAAAATCAAACCAAAATCTTCCCCAAATATTTATGACAAATATATTTCTTTCTTTTTTTTAAGAAGTGGCATGCTTAAATGACATCATAAAATTCAAGCAGTGCAAGGGGTATCAAGTAAAAAGTGTATCTCCCTCCCTCCCTAAATCCCCAGGTTCCTCATTGTCTCTCCCAGAAGCAACTGCTATTCACAGTTTCAGTGCATGCTTCCATAGGTAATCCACAGGTTTACAAAGTTTATGAATATATATCATATATATGTTTTATGTATATATATTTTTATATATTCATTTTTTTACACAACTGGGAAGCTACCATCCATGCTGTTCTAAACCTTGCTTTTTCTACTATTTCTGGTAAATTCTTACATAAAAGTATATATATGTCTACTTCATACTTATTAATGGCTACACATCATTCCATAATATAGGTACTCCATAGTGTATTCATCCCCTATTAATTGATTTTGTTCTGGGATTTTTCTATTATAAACAATGAAAAATTAATATCCCTCTGTAGAATTCTTTGTATATATGCTCAAATATATCTGTAAAATAAATTTCTCAAATGGAATTTTTAGGAACAAAATGTCTGTGCTTGGTTTCTGTTTTGACAGCCTTTATCAAAATGTTTCCCAATAGTGAGTACAAATCTAATCACCAATAATGTATGATATTGCCTATTTTCCCATAGAGCTGTTGTCACAAAGTATATAGAAAGCTTACTTTTCTTGGCCTATTTGAGAAGTAAAAAAAAAAGTTATCACATCTTTAAACATGCCTTCATTAATAATGAATAATGCTCTTTCCATATATTTAAGTTTTGCTTCCTGTGAATAGCCATCTTTTCCCCATTGATTTGAAGTGCTACCTATATATGACATTGAGCTATATGGAATTGCCATTTTCTAGGTCAGAAAGGGTTGAAAATCAACAATTTCATTTAGTATATTAATATGTATATACATATATACATACATATATATTTGGGGTTAACTCAGAGACCTAGTCTTTTGCATTATCTGTTTACCATTAAATATAACTGCACCAAAAATTATTTACTATGGCTTAAAAACATGTTTTAATACTAAATATAAGTCACCTGGCCTTATTCTTCTTTTCCTAAAATATCCTGGCCTTTCTTGCATGCTTATATTTCCATATGGACATATAAAGATGTCATCTTTTCCAAATAAATTAATATTAGCACTTTAAAATTTTTGGCTAAATTGCATTTCATTTATAGTTTAATTTAGAGACAATCAATAACTTTACAATATTGAATTCTCTTTTTCCCCCACCTTAGAATACAAATTTTTAATATTGTATAGATATCAAGTCCTTAATATCCCTCAGTAGAGGCTTAATTTTCCTTCAATATAGGTCATATATTTTATTAATTATTGTTTTATGACATTTAATTTATAATTATTTTATAAATTTTATACTTTATAAATTTTATGATTTTATTTATTTATAAATATGGACATTATGGGATTTTTTTCTTCTATTATATTTTCTAATTTTGGGTCAATAGGGAAAGTACTAATTTTTGAATATGAATTTTATAATCTAATACAAAATTAGGTCCTATTATTGCTGGTAATAATTTTTAGTTTATTTCACTGGGTTCCCAAATATTCAATAATATCATCTCTATATAACCATAATACTGTCTCTATCTCCTCCATTTTCATGCATCTTTCCTTTCTTATGTCTAATTACATCAGTCAGTATTTACAAAATTAATAGTTTTTTGGCAAGCAGTATTCTGGTTTTTGGTTTGAAATATATATATTGAGAAAGCATTAATCTAGTCCTATAAATATCTGAATAAGGTTTTATGATAAATGCCTATTAAACTTTATCAATTGCCTTTTTGAACTGCTCATCACAGTGAAAGGATTATAGTACTATTAATAGTACTATATTATATTATAGTACTAAATTGTATTAATATGTTTACTAAAATTGAATTATCCTTGCATTCCTGATATAATTCCACTTAATTGTGTTTCATCTTCTTTATGTGTTGCTGAATTATACTTACTGATGAAATATTTTATTTTGAATTTTATAACAATATTCATAAGTGTAGCAGTTTGGCAGTTTGATGAAGTTATGAATTCCAAAAATAGATGTTGGATTGTGCTTGTGAACTGGTCTGTTAATCTGGGCATGATTAAGTTACGATTAGGGCGTTGCCTGGGCCATGGCAGTAGGGTATTGAGCCCCACCCCTTGGTGGGTGGGGGAATCAAATATAAAAGGCATGGCAAAGGACAGAGGGAGCAGTTTTGAGTTGGAGTTGTGATGCGGAGTCTTGAGCTGGAGCCCCGGAAAGTAGCTTGGTCGTGAGGAAAGAGAAGGCCCTGGGAAGAGAAGCAAGCCATTTGCCTGATAGTCTACAGCTGGCCTTGTGGCACAAAGCAAGCCTGAGCCCAGAGAGAGGCAAGCCCCAGGAAGAGAGGAACCCAAGAAGCCTGAACCCTGGCAAACGTTGTCAGCTGTCTTACTCCAACACGTGGCAACAGACTTTGGTGAAACTTATGCATTATGGCCTGGTAACTGTGGACTTCTACCCCAAATAAATACCCTTTATAAAAGCCAACCGATTTCTGATATTTTGCATCAGCACCCCTTTGGCTGACTAATATAATAAGTAAGATTGATTTGTAGTTTCACAGAGCAATATTATCGGCATAATACTGGCCTCAGAGAAACAAAATTGGTGATTTTCCATCTCTCTCTCTCTCTGTTTCTCAATGCTCCAGAATAATTTAGGCAATATTTGAGTGACTTGATCTCTGAATATTAGCAAAATTCACATATGAAATTATTTGGATCTGGTGGTTTGGGGGAGAGTAGCTCTTTGCAAAAATGGTTTCTTCTAAGATCCTTTGTGTATTTTTATTTCTTCTCGTATTTCATTTTAGTCATTTCCTCTATCCAATTTCGATGTATTTTACATTCTTCCCAGTTTTACAGTTAAATAGACCCTTGAGGATATAATAGAATGACTATGAACATATTTGAATGGACTATTTATTTATTTTTATTTTTTAGGAAGTATCAGATATTGAACCCGGGACCTCATACATATGAAGCAGACACTCAACCACTGAGCTACACCCACTCCGCTGAATGGACTATTTAAATGAACGTTTAATGTTGATAAGAAATTATCAACAAACACCTTTGTGCTCATCTGTAGTGACCTCTCTGGTTCCTAGACATCAACAATGAATCAGGAGATGAAAAAAGGTGTGTGTGTGTTTGTGTGTGTGTGTGTGTGTGTCTGTGTGTGATCTGCAATGTGTGACTAAAGGGGTGTCTGCTAAAATTTTCATCTTATTGCATTTTAATTCACTATTAAATATTTGCATGAAATCTGTAAGGTTAGAATGTACATTCAAATTATTGATTACAACCTCATTAACAGATGAAGAAACTGAAATTCTGAAAGCTAGGTAATTTGTCCAAGTTTCCAAAGCTAATAAAAGGTTGAGCTAGGACTGGAGTCCACGCGTCAGAATTCTAAGATTTTTTTTCCCAGTTTATCTCCGTTTTTGCTCAAACAGTGAGAAAAATAACATGCCTTATACCAAACTTCAGAAATCAGAATGAGCCACTCAGGAGCAATAAGCATCCTTCACACTCTTCCTTTCATCCGTATTCACCTAGAGCTGTAAATGATCCTAAGGCAGGCAAACATTACCAGGGATATTCTCATGCAGTTAGCTGGGAATGAAAACTATAAGGATTGGCAATTCAGAGATATTCTCCTTGAAGAAACTTCAGTCAATAGAGGAAGACATATTTGAATTTTTTCCTGCCTGTTTTTCAATACTTTGTTTGTTTTCAATACTTTTTAATTAATATAAACTCAGTTATGAATATTGCTCTTCCTCAAGCCAATGGACTCACTTGACTATGCCAAGCTTGCTTATTACAGAGCGAACATGACAATGAATCTTACCATGACTTTGCACTAAATCTTTTCTTTTTTTTAAGATTTATTTATTTATTTATTTCTCCCCGCCTCACTGTTTTGTGCTCACTGTCTGCTCTCTATGTGTTCTTCTGTGTCTGCTTGTTTTCTCTTTAGGCAGCACCAGGAACTGATTCTGGGACCTTACAGTGTGGAGAGAGGCGCTCAATCTCTTGCGCCACCTCAGCTCCCTGGTCTGCTGCATCGTTTATTATCTCTCTTCTGTGTGTCTTTTTGTTCTGTCATCTTGCTGTGCCAGCTCTCCTGCATGGGCCAGCACTCCTGCGTGGGCCAGCATTCCGAATGAGCCAGCACTCTGTGTGGGCCAGCTCTCCACCTGGGCCAGCTCACCACGCAGGCCAGCTTACTTTTATACCAGGAGGCCCCGGGAACCCTGGACCTCCTATATGGTAGACAGGAGCCCAATCGCTTGAGCCACATCCACTTCCCTGCACTAAATCTTGATAGAAGAAAAAGTTCCTAAGACCTAAGTAACTAGAAAAGTTACTACATCCTTCTGGACCTCAGTCTCTTCACTGTGAAAAGAGAGGGCCAGATGAACTTGAGGGTCCCATAGCTTCCGGTTGCTGTACAGTTCCTGAAACTCAGAAGGTTGCCCCTGAACTTTGTCTCTTCTGGGATTGGGATCTTCCAGGGAAATGTAGGTTTCATTTAGAAAGAAGGCAAAGAGGAGTAGTCTTTCTAAATAAGTAAATCATCCTCAAGTCAACAGTGGCTTTAGAGGTATCCAGCCTTGCATAATGAAGCCAGAATATTCCTTATTCTGAGCACAGTCTCAAATATTTGCCATGGTTTCACAGCTTTATCCCCTAGCAGTTGAGTGCAATCTCATTCTGTTGTATTGACCCATTTCATTACAGTCCAGAGACTGAGACCAAGATTCTACATAGAGTAGCATGAATTTGGAGATTTTTCTTTACCCTCTCTCTAGAGGTCTAGATATAAGTGTCAGGAAAAAAAAAAA